>CATIWR010151162.1:0-22256 GCA_949677035.1 Omphalea diandra
TAATTTTAAGCACATAATTATTTTCTCATATATGTGCAAAATAAACAAATAAATAAATATTTATTATTTATTTATTTAATTTTATTACAAAATTAATATCACTAAATAATAAAATGACAATTAACTTATATATATTTAAACTATATAAATATATACACATATATATTAATAATTATTAAAATAAAAATAAAGAATATCATTATGCACATGAATATAAGTTATTAATATAAATATTAGTCCGTAGAAGATATTGACAAAAATTCTGCTTAGTTCAGTTGGCTAAGTTACGTGTTGTTGGAGGGACGTGGTGGTGGGTTCGAGACCCACGACGCGCATATCTCTTCTTCCCCCCCTTTTTTTGTGTCTTTTTCCCCTTTTCTCCTCTTCCTTTTCCCCTTCCTTTCCACCACCGCTACTGCCACCATCGACCCACCATGCCAAAACCTAACTGTCGGCCTCAATTCTCTTATTCAAGACCTAATCACCAAATCAGCAAAAGCTTAGCATCAATGGTCCAACAAACCGGTCGAAAGATCAACCAAAACCAGTCATACGTCGATGCTATTCAACCTACGAATCCATCACCAATCGATACCCAACTTGATTATGTATCACCTTTTTTTTTTCTTGTCAAAATGCCAAACGAAGTTATCAGGAACACCTACCATAAACGGTGGAATTTGAGAAAAAGCCTACACATCCCTGGGATTGAAAATCTCATGTAACAATTCCAAATCCCAATCCATCGACTTCGGGATATGAAGCTTCCTCACTAATAAGTTTGATGACCCCTCTCTCTGCTCAAACTGGATGAAAAATAATCGTCCTCTCTGAGCCAAGGCACCCCCAAATAGGGATATTATATTCACCTCCCAACCGCCAACGACAACCTCATTGCAAAACAGACTTAGCAGACCAGATACTTTTCCACATAAATCAAGGATTTAACCCTAGTTCAGTTGTTAAAAAAAAAATCCCCTGAAGGGAATTATTTAGCTTTAAGCAATTTAGAAATCAAGATTAAATACATATAGATTGCGAAAACCTATACTTTAATCTTCCTTACGCATACATAGTGGATCCTATGGCATCCAGTTAATTCTCTTAAAAAAGCAAATATAGCTTTTTTGTTTGTTGTGTTACGCTTGAATGCGAGAGGAGAAGAAAGAAAGAAGAAAAAAAAATGGGCAGAAAAGAATGGTTTTCTTGCCAACAAGTATCGAACCAGCGACCACTCACGCGAGTAGCACCAATCATCATCCATCTGAGCTAATGAAAAAGCTCGTGATGGTGGCAACAAAATAAATATTTCAAAAGGCAATCCAATAACACCTAGGTGTCTTCATCCGTCATCAAAATTTTTTTTTTTATTAACAATACAAAATATCTAGCGTTCTAAATCATGTACAATCTAAGATCTGATACCACATATAAGAATTTATTCAGGATCTAGTACATGAATTTAGAATATCATTAATAATTAAGCAGAATCAAAATTGCGTACCTGTTTGCGCAGTAGATCTAAAAGCAGAAAAAGTTGTGTACCTCTTTACGTATTGGATCCTAAATTATTCCGCGCTATTTTTCCGATCACTGAAAATAAAACACTCGGATAACAGATCAGAAGAGTTGAAAAAGAGAGCTAAGTCTTCCTCTCCTTGACCTTCTCACAAGACGGCTACAATGGGTGTAGCAACTAGGGTTGTCAATCATCATGAAGGCATGAGAGGAGACCTAGCCTATTTATAATAATTTTAACAGGCCCACCCATCACAGGTTCATGTTAAAATAGGCCTACACTGACCGTCTTCCATATCGGCCCACAATAGCACAAGTCCATAACTCAATTGATCACATTTTAATTGAGCTTACCCACAATCAATAAACTATATTATTCAGTCCGTTTTAATAAATAATTAAAACTAACCCATAATTAATATTAGCCCACATAAAAAAAATTCCAACAATCCCAAGCGACAAGGAGGCAATATAATGATTAATGCCAATTCACGCCTTTGGAGGTTCCACGGCGTGAGGTAATATTGTGGATTAGGCAGAAGAGTGAATGTGTCACGTGGCCGCACCGCATGAGCGAACGTTCAGCTAAAATAAGGGACAAAAGCAAGTAATGCAAGTTCCATAGGGATGTTGGTCATGACATGGAGGACTGTAGGTACTTAAAGGAGGAGATAGAGTGCCGCATTTTGCGGGGAGCCCTGAGCAAGTTAGTTAAGAAGCAAGAGCACCAGGAGGCCAAACTTGAACAGCTAGCACTTGATAAACTCAAAACTACTGTGAGTAATCCATGTTATTTCTGGAGGATCCACAAGGGGGGACAGTGTCACAAAGAGATGAAACAGTAAGCTTGGTATAGTTCTCCCTTAAAACAGAAATAATCACTTGGGCCAGTAACTGTAGATTTGGCCGATGGTGTGGGGGATGGGGGACCTCATGCCGATGCACGTATGACAGAAGGGGTACAGTGTAATTTTTTGGTAAAAAGAATGTTGGTGGATATGGGTAGTTATGTAAACTTAATCACCTTGGCAGCTCACAAGGCTTTAGGATGAAGCATGACTTGGTTACAGCATATTCAAACTCCTTTTGGTTAGGTTAGGAGGAAGACGCATACTGGTTGAAGGCTCCGCAGTGCTGTGGTTATAGTTAGGCAATAGGCATCTCGTCGCTGAAATGGATGCAGTGTTTATGCTAGTTGATGTTGACATTTTTAACAATGCCATACTTAATCGGCTTATGACACCGGTGTTGTAATTATTATACAGTACTTATGTGTGAAGATACCAGTAAAAGGTAGAATGTCGGTAGTGTGAGGAGATCAACAGTCGGTCAGGGAGGTGTACACTTTAGACTTGAGACACATAGGACTGAATCAGTCAGCATGCGCAGTCAACGTTAGTGCCATGGGAGAGAAAGCCAAACCCTCCTTCTATATATAATATAATAATATTAATAATATAATTTTAATAATTTTAATAAATATTAATAATATGATATAATGCTATTAATAATGTAATATAATAATATAATAGATTTTATAATAATGTAATATATATTATAATATTGTAATATAATATAATATATTTTATATTTTATAATATAATAATATAATATATAAAGCAGAGCGGACAGGTGAAACACAGGGTGCCATGGTGAAGGATAAAAAGTTCCAAATTGGTGTGGACATACCCAATGTTGTGGAAGAAGGTCCTAATTTTGTGCTTCATGAATATCTGGATGTATTTGCGTGGACTCCAACAGATATGACAGGTATTGATTCTTTCATAATTGCACGCTCATTAAATATTGACGCACCTGCTCGTCCCGTTAGACAAAAGAAGCGAAACCATGCTCCAAACAAACAAGCAAGAATGATGGAGGAGATGCAGAAGCTATTACAAATGGGTGCATTAGAGAGGTCCATTATCTGGAATGGATATCCAATGTGGTCCTAGTAAAAACCAACCCAACAGTAAGTGAAAAATAAGCGTAGATTTCACTAACCTTAATGCAGTATCGCCGAAGGACAATCATCCTCTTCCAAGCATAATGTAGTTGGTCGATTCAACCAACCAGCATGAATGATATAGCCTGTTGGATGCAATGAAAGGATATCACCAAATATAGATCAATAAGGATGATAAAGAAAAAAAAAAATGCTTTGTAACAGAACATGGCACATTTTATTATCAAGTAATGTCTTTTGACTTAAAAAATGCAGGAGCCATATACCGGAGTCTTATTAATCGAATGATGAAGCCCTTGCTAGAAAAAAATAGTAGAAGCATATGTTGATGACATTATTATCAAAAGCATGAAGGATGAGGATCAACCCAAGGATTTGGCACAAGTACTCACTATCTTTCGTGAATATTGGGTGAAGCTCAATCCAAAAAAATGTTTGTTTGATGTTACAACAAGTAGGTGAGGAATAGAAGTAAATCCTGACAAAATAAGAACAATAATAGAGATGCAGACCCCATAAACTATACATGATGTGCCAAAATTAAATGGAAAACTGAATGCTTTAGGAAGATTTATCTCTTGTTTTGCAATATGGTGTTCACCATTTTATAAGGTCGTAAAAGGCGACAAAAATCTCTAGTGGACCGAAGATTGCAAAAAACCATTTAAGGACTTGAAAGTGTTCTTAACATCATCTTCTTTATTAAGTCGATTGAACCTTGGAAATAAATTATATTTGTATATTACGATCATAAAGGAGGTAATAGCATCTGTATTGGTCTGCAAGGAAGGAGGTAAGCAGTTGCCAATATTCTATGTTAGTAAAGTTTTGCAAGGACTAGAGCTTTAGATCCCCAAGTGAAAAAGCTACCATTGGCCATTTTCACAACAACGACAAAACTTCAACCTTACTTTGAAGCTCATATTATGATAGTATAGGTAGATTTGTCAATATCTAAAAGTTTCACCGACTAGAACTTTCAGGGCACATGATGGATTTGTCCATCCGGCTTAACGAGTTTGGCATTAGGTACAAACCCGAACAACCATGAAGGCATATGCTCTGTTTAATTTTATGGCATAATGGACAAATGCACTAGCAGAGAAGTCAAATGATAGTGGAATTTGGAAAACGTATGTTGATGGCATAGTTTGTTTTATAGGTGCAAGAGTAGGAATCACAATCATGGGACCAATAAGAATTATGCTTTAGTATGAGCATCAAAATTTTAGGCCCTAGGATGGAAGTCTAATGATAAAAACTATTAGACTTATCCCCCCAAAGATACAAGGAGATGTTGTAAGAGAAGAGCAGTAAAGGCCTAGGAAAGCCTTGAATGAAACCCAAAGCAAAGCTCAAAACTAAAACCTGTCTGTCATCTTTTACATGGCTATACAACCAACTTCCTCAGTTGTATAAGCAAGTGCTCAATTATACAACCAAGGTTGAAAACCTAATCCATGTAAGGTTCTGGAACTTTGCCCCTTATTAATCTCCTAGCTGTACAACCAACCTTTTGGTTGTACAGGCCACTTTGGAACCCTAATTCTAGAAGGTTCATGACTCTTGTCTATTATGGTTCTTGAATGGAATGCAACCATAGCTATCCTAGCTCTAATGCACCTTTCTCCCTCTATAAATACCCTTCCCCCCATTTTAAAGAGGAGGGGGAGGCTTGAAAACCCTAGTATTACTATACTAAAATCTTTACTCAAAACCATTAAACACACATAACATAAAACCTTAACTCACTTATACAAAGATCTAAGGTTGTCTAAGGCTCTTTTGCTTGAAATTGCATACAAACCATTGCATTTTTGGAGGATTGACCAAACTATAATGCCTTTGAGGGCAAAAGAATCATCAAAGGAAACTCAAAGCATCTGGGTGGCCCCCATTCTTCTTCTCTCTTTTTCGTTTTGGAAAAACTTGTCACAGAGAGTTATACAGACTAGTTCATGGTATGTACAAACCTCTATGTAGGTTGTACAAACCACTAATTGATATGTACAACCCACTTTTATAAAGACTGGAAGCTTTATTCCATCTTCTTCTCCGCACAACTCCTTTTTTCTTTTAAGATTTCTTGGGATCTCTAAAGGGCTCTAATGTCAGAATATAGAAAGTTTTTAGTACCTATCTATATTTATACCTAATATATATATATATTTCATATGCAAATAGAGTTATGACCTAAGTAGAGTCTTACTTTTCTTTTCCTTTTCATGATATTAAATTTTTAAATATCTTTTTCTCCTTGATCTTTTTTTCTTTTTTGTACCAACTTGGAGACAGATTCATCATCCTAAGGACCCTATGAACCACTACTCTTATATGCTTTAAGTTAATGCATGTTTCACAAGTCTAAAATCATCACCACAAAATAGAGCATGGCTAGCTCTCTAGCTTGTTCATGCATTTCCTTTCTTTGAGGATGACCATTTTAGTAAGTTTTAGGTGAAGGATTAGTTCTTGGTGACCCCCATTTTCATCATATTTTATGATTAATGCATTATGCATATTTTTGGCCTTTTGAGTATTCTTTATGAATAGGTATCCTAGCCATGACATGGTTAGTGGTGCCTATAATAATGCTTTGGCTCATTCGATCAAGTTATGAAGTGAGGTTGTAACCATCCTAGGACCTCTATGTTACGATTTGATAATTTCCCTAAGGCCATCACCATCCTTCATAAGCATTTGCATATCATGACCATTTCACACTTTAATATACATGTTCATGTGCTTATGCTTATTTATTGCTATTATCATCTTGTTTTATGATTCATTTGATGTTGGGATTGTGTTCTTTTTAGACTTATAAGTTAATTAGGTTTTTGTTTGACTTGGAGGAATTATGGCGAGATCCTTTTCCTTAATGTTTTTCATTATTTCGTTCTTGGAATTTTTATTTTTTGATGGCACCTAACTCTCATCTTCTCTATGTAGGTGGTTACCTGTGCATGATGATCTTGTTTTTGTATGATTATGGTTGTTTTCTATGCATGACTTTCCCATTTGACCCTTGGGTATGGTTATAATGCTTTGATGATGATGTGCTTGATTGGATGCCCTAGAAACATTCTTAGGGGCATTAACCAGATTAATTAATAATAAGGATAAAATGGTAAAAAAGTGAACCAAAGATGCCTGAATATTAGACGCCAACATTCAGGCAGTTTAGGGGTACCTAACCTCTTCTCCAATCCTTACCCAATTTTTGAATCCAATCCTTGATGGGGGTGAAGACGAATTAGGCCTTCTAGATGACCTAGTTATGTTCAAAATTTATCCTTGCTCTAATTCTTTTCCAAATCAAAATTGGGTGGTGACTCCACACGCTGTTGGGGATGGTATTAATGTGTTATCCTACCTTGGTCCTTCGTTGACCTCAATTTGGAAAAAGAGCTTTTATCTTGTGTGGGGCCTAAAGATCCCCCATTCATCTAAACATGAGCCACAATTTAGGATTATTACTAATATATGGCTCTAATCCTCTTGATTCCCTGTTGATCGAGAAAAGCTAGAAGTCACAAGCAAAATTCCACTAGTTCAAGCACAACCCCAATAATTGCTTTAACGTTTATAATGGCGATTCCACTGGGACTCAAAATTCACTTCACATTTAATCTCTAGTTCGCATTTTACCATATTATCTTTGTTATTAGTTAATCCATTTGCATTCATCTAGCCTTTACACTTTCATCATATGTACTAGGTTTGCCCTTAGAAAAAAGTGATGAATTCTCTAAACTTAGGACTTAAGCTCCATTCAGGCTGAGGAGATAGTAAGAGGGGTTCATCACTCACAAGCTAATTACCTTTGGGTATATTGAATTAGGGGTTATAACAACCATCCCCTAAAATTGTGAGAGCCATCAACTATAACAAACATTTCAACCATTAGGTGCATGTAAGAGCTAATAGTACCTTAGAATAAGACACCCTCTTGTTTGCATTTTTTATCCGAAAAAAGGGGCTGAAGTCCTTAAACAATATGGTTAGGTATCCCCCATGTAATTACAATGTTATCTGATTCCCCTTAATGTAAATATCCCCTATGTTAATATAATATTACCCCATTCCCCTTTGATGTAATTATCTAACTTATAAATGTTCTCGATTCATATGTAAATACTTGTGTACATCCCTTACTTTCTTTGTTAAAGGCAATCTCCTTTCATTATCAATATAAATAGTCTTTTTTTTTATTTGGTTATCCCTTTTATTGTTTATTAGTTTGCATTTACATGTGCTCTCTTATAACTTGAACCCTACTTGGTCTGAGGTGACCTTATATATTCTATACCCCATTATAGTAGAAGAATAAGATTCCACCTAAGAAAAAGCCCTTAAACCTCATGTGTGGAAGAAATGAGGTTGGAAGGATCTTTGGTAATAATGTGTGGATTTCATGCATACATGCATCTTTTACCTTGTTCATATATCATATTGATCATTCTTGTTTTATAGCCATCATAGCTTTGTCTAAACCCTTATGGAAGAGAAGGGACAACCAACTAGCTAGGAAGAGTAAGACACCTAGCTTGATCTAAAACTAGAACTAATCATGGAACCAATTGTATTGTCTAAGATAATAGAGAGGATAAAGGCTAACCTAACCTATACCATGGAGGAAAAAATTATCGAAAAGGTGAATAAAATCTTCAATATGATTTTTAGTAAGACTGAGGCATCTGCCAATAGGATGGATAAGGGGCAAACACTTATGAAAGCACCTCAGCTTGGAGTGATTGATGATGATATATTTGGGATGAAGGAGTATCATGAAAGCAAATTGGTTAAAGAGATAGGAATCCTTATGGTAGCTCCTGATAAACCTGTAGAATGTGAGAAAAAGAATAGTCGATTTAATGATCTTGGTAAACTATTAGAAAAGATCCAAATGACACTTGAAACCAAGGGTCTGAGAGAGGAACCAAGATTGAAGAGTTGTTTGCTCATAAGCCTAAAAAGCTTTCAACCAATTTCTGAATGCCCAAGCTTTTAAAGTTCATGAGAACTCATAACGCAAAGAATCACATTCGTTCATATGTGTTGGTTATTAATAGAAATTATGGTAGAACTTTTTGAGTTGTCATTATAAGCCTTAACGGAAACTTAGTACTTTAATCAACTAAGGACGATTAGAAAAGATTGGAAAGAGTTGATTAAGGCTTTCAAAAAAGCATTATACCTATAATTTGAATTTAGAATTTACTTTTCAAGATCTAAAATCATTGAAACATAAGTCATAAGAAGGTTTCAATGACTATCTAAAGAGATGGAAGACGATGGCGTTTGAAGCAACCACTAGACCAATTGAGAGAGAACAAGTCTAAATGAATGATAAAAGGATTTTTACCTAGTATAAGCACCTTATGCTTAATTTGAAAGATCTTAAATAATAGTCTACAAGTTGAACTATTGGAGTCACAATCGAAGAGGCAATATGGTGAGAGGAGTATGCCATTCTAAGCACAAGGAGAGGGGAATAAGGCAATTGATATGAATACGGTGAGAGACCTAAGGCAATTCATTAACCTAGGCTTGCCTATGTCTAAGGAATTTGAGAGGTTATAGAAGAAGAGAATAATAAAGTCGTTAGCACCAAGGCCACCTCCTAATCCCCTATTGAGAGGGTATGATGTGAATGCTTATTGTACCTTCTACCAAGGAGTTGGACATAGTACAAATGATTGTTATAGATTAAGGCATGAGATTATTATTCCACCAAACTCTAGAAGATCAAGCATAATGGGGAACCCACTCTCGAATCCTCATAATGTTCCACTACTTAACCAATGAAATTTCTTGGTTGATTTTAGGATAGTTGAGGAAGTTGTGTTGGCCATCTTTAAGGAGGTGAAACCTATAAAGTTTGTAATTAGTGTTTATACTATTAATCTATTAGAAAGCTCAAATGAAGAGATGAAGAGAGGGAAAATGATCAGACTGTGGAAGGAAAGTGACGAAGAGAAGGAATAAGGGTAAGTGAACCATGTAACCAAGAGGGGAAACTATTATCTAAATAGGGAGGCCCGTAAAAAGACTAGAATTAAGAAGGAAGTGTTCAAGCCCGTGGTGAAAGAGAAAGAGGAGGGGAATCCTATTAATTAAAGAAGATGCTAGCTCAAATTAGTGCATAAGAACTACTTATCACCTCATAAAAAGATAAAGGAGCAATGTTTGAAACTTTGACAAGCTTATTCATCTCCAAGTAAGCTATACTAAGGGATGTTATTACATTGGTTACTAATAAGGGAAAGAACACTTTTTCAAATGAAGATCTACCACCAGAGGGAAGGGACTATAATTTGGCTCTATTCATATGAATCAAGCTGAAGGGGAAGAGAACTTTATGTGTCATGGTTGATGATGAGTTTGGGATCAATATCTACCCTCTAAATCTATTGCATAAATTTAGGTATCAGGGAAGAATTTAGAAATGTCATATAGCATTATCCGAGCCTACAATGACAGAAGAAGGCTAGCAGCTGGTGTGTTTAAGACCATGGTAAAAATTGGGATTGTAGAGACAATGGTGGAATTCACGGTGCTAGACATTCCCATCACCTTTTTCACTACTGTTAGGAATACCTTGGTATCACCCATTGAGAGGACTACCATCTATAATGCTTCAGAAGGTTAAGATCCCTTATAAGAGTGGGATAATGATAATTAGTGATGAAGTTAGAGAGATTGTATCGACATCGAGTATGCTTATCCTACATCTTAAGGGTTTCTAGGTAGTGGACATTATAAACAAATGGGTTGACTCGAAATTGATGGGCATTATAAAGAATGTGAATTTCTTGCTAAGTTAAAGGCTATGAAAGAATTCTATGGGTATGTTGGAATTCCTTAAAATCTGCATCTAGACTACCAGAAGAGGATTGGGTTATTGTGAAAAGGAAGGAAAGTTAAAGATAAGAGATATACATGGTCCTTTATCAAATTTTTTTATGAAAAAAATGATAGATGGTTAGAGAGCTTAAAGGGAAAAACATTAAGGAAAATGAAGAGCATATGGAAAAATATACTATGGATAATCTTAAAAAGGCATTTTTTTCCTATTCAAGTTGGGGAAGCAAGCTATATGAATTACTAGGACTCATTTGATAAGGAGAGCAAGAAGAAAAAAAAAGAAAAAGGGTAAACATGTTATAAAGACAAAAGATAATTAAGAATCAGGCCAATCTGTGGTTTTGTATGGTCCTCAAACTACTTAGCAGTGAAATGAGAAGTGGAATATTTCTAATGAAGAGCATCAATAATACTTAAAAGACATGCACTTCTGGACTACAGGTGAGAATCTGACAAAGCATAATTCTAGAATGGTTAGTTAAGATGCACCCCTTATGGATCCGGAATGAGGGTATACTAGGTTATACAAATTAATTAAAGGAACATACATGGGAATGACCTTGGCAGACATCGAGAATTTGATTATGAGTTCCATTAAAAATGTAGATGATGGTGATGAAACACATGGTAAGACATCTAAAGTTAAACAGACTAGGTTGGATGAGGTGGCACTCTAAGAAAGCTTCATGGAGATTGAAATAGGAGATGATGTGATGAAACAAGATTTTGAAGAAGTGGTTAAGGTTATGGCTATCATAGAGATTGAGAAGGAATTGGGTTTTGAATAGGTCACTGATCCAAATGCTACTCTTGGAGTAAATGATGAGAAGGAGATTGAAGAAGAAATGAAGACCGATGTTGAAAGGACTCTTATTGATTTAACAAAAAAAATTGTTTTTCTTAATACCTTTGATATTTTTGTCTCATGTCTCTTTAAAGATAATGATGCATTTATTTTAATGTTTAAGGTAATGAATGACACATTGTCTTACTTATGTGATGTGTTACCTAATGGTAGTGTGCATAACATGCATTATTTCAAGAGCATATTTAACATTAATTCTATGCATAACACTACATTTAATCTTAGCACACAGGAAAATCTAAAAGTCTTGCTACCAGAGGAGCGAAGGACGTTTGAACAGCTGCTTTGCAAATATCAAAGAGATTTACTTGGATATATGAAGACATGTTAGGGGTTGATCGAAGGATAGTTGAACATAGAATTCCTACTTATTCGTATGTGAGATTGATGAAATAAAAAATTAAAAAGGATAAGACTAGAATGGGCCTAATTAGTGAAGGAAAAGGTGGTAAAGTAGTTGAAAAGCTAAATTCTTAGAGATAGTTAACTGCCTCAAGTGGTTAGACAATACAGTGCAAATGCTAAAGAAAGATAAGAGAATGAGGATGTGCATAAATTATAGAGACTTGAACAAGGCTTGCACAAATGATGATTTCCTTTTGCCCTACATTGATGTGTTGGTAGATAGTGCTACAACATGTGTTATGTACTTCTTTATGAATGGATTCTTAGGATATAATCAAATCCTCATGGCAATCATGGATAAGGTGAAGATAGCTTTAATCAAAGAGTGGGGGACGTATTGCTATAAGGTGATGTTGTTTGGTTTGAAGAATGAAGAGTAACATACTAGTGAATGACAATTGCCTTATTCCATGACTTGATCCATATATAAGTGGAGGTATACATAGATGACATGTTAGTAAAGTCAAAGATAAAGGAATGACACTTTGAAGCCTTAGAAAAGTTTTTAAAGAGAGTTAACTAGTAATGTGTTTAAGGCTGAATCCTAAGAAATATGTGTTTGAGGTTTTATCAGGTAAATTATTAGGATATGTGGTGAAAGAGAAGGGTATTAAGGTGCATTCAGATAAGGTAAAGGCCATTTAAGACATAGCCATACCAAAGACAAAGAAGGAAGTTAGAAGTTTCATAGGCCATTTCCAGTACATCAATATGTTCATAGATAAACTCACTCCCATCTGTAAGCCAATCTTTAAACTACTAAGGAAAAATCAATTAATAAAATGGAATGAACAATGCCAAAAAGCCTTAGAGAGATAAAAGAGTATCTGACCAACTTGTCAGTGTTAAAACCCCTAAAGCTAAGGAAGCCATTAATCTTATATCTGATAGTAGAGGAGAGTTATGTGGGGCAATATTGGCCCAAAAGGATGAAGGAGGGAATGAATATGCCATGTATTGCCTTAATAATAAGCTATTCTCTTATGAGAAAAAGTAGAATCAGGTGGAGAAGACATATCTAGCACTAGTATGGGCCACAAGGAAGTTGAGGCACTATTTTCAATCATATTCTATTAAGATAGTTTTAAAGCTCAATCTAGTCAAGTATTTGCACAAGGCCATTTAATGATTAAAAAATTAGTTAAATGGTTGATACTTTTGACAAAGTTGATCATTAAATATGTAACTAAGAAGGTAATTAAGGGTTAGGTAATTATAAAGTATCTAGCCCAACAGCCACTTGTGGAAGGAGAACCTGACCTCTTTTCAGTTCCCCAATGAAGGATTAAGAGCAATTGAGCCTTAGGGCTAGAGGATGTACTTTGATGAAGCAGTAAATAAGAAAGGAACTAGTGTAGGGGTAACTCAGTGTCACTAAAAGGAGAGTTATTCCCTATGGCAAAGAAATTAAATTTCAGGGTAACCAATAACATGGGCTGAGTACGAGGCTTGTGTGTTAGGGTTAGAATTGTTAATGCAGATGAGTGTAACAACAATTGAAATGTTTAGAGATTCATTACTAGTCATTTTAAGTCATTTTATAAATAACTAATGAGTGGAAATTAAAAAAGGAATGCTTGAACCCCTACTTGGAGCACTTGAAGACATTGACTCAGAATTTCCAAAGGGTCATATTTCACCATCTTCCCGGAGAAGAGAATGTGATGGTTGATACCTTAGCCACCTTGATCTTTGTCTGGGATGGGTTGGAAGAAGTCAATAAAGCTATTGATCATACTTAGGTCTATAATGAAATGTTATGTTGATAAAAGACTGATGTAAGCATCTATAGAAAACCATCCTTAGTATTATAATAAGGAAAGATATTTGAAAAGTAGAGAATACACTTAAGGGGCCAAAAGGAGAGACAGAGGCATAATTCAAAGGCTAGCATCATAGTTCATGGTTTATGATGGCTTGGTGTATAAATGAATGTAGGATGGAGTTCACTTGAGATGTTTGACAGAAGAGGAAGTAACTAAGATCACAGAGGAAATACATGCAGTTCTGGTATCCACATGAATGAGAAAGCCTTGGCAAGGAAATTCTAATGATGGGTTATTACTGGACTACCATGGAAAATGATTGCATCCAAACGGCCCGAAACTATCATAAATGTTAGGCTCATGACAACCTCAGTCACTTACCTCCAATAGAGTTACAGAACTTGACTTCACCATAGCCATTCATGGCTTGGAGCATTGACATGATTGGAGAAATTAGGTTAGCTTTAATAAAGGGGCATAAACACATTATGTTAGCGGTGGATTACTTTTCGAAGTGGTAGAAGCTAAGTCCTTTAGGAAGTTGGGGGCAAAAATAGATGGCTCGATTTGTAGAAAAGAATCACATTTGTTGTTATGGCATACCACATCATATTGTCACAAATAATGGTGTTCAATTTCAAGTTGAGGCCAAGATAATCTTAAAGAAGTACAGAGTGATTAATCACAAGTAATCACCTTACAGATCACAAGCAAATGGAGTGGTTAAGGTTGCTAATAAGAATGCTAAGAACATCCTTACTAAGATGGTGAAGACTTATAAAGATTGGTCAAAAAAATTGCCTTACACATTATGGGGGTATTAAACCATAGCTAAAACATTAATGGGAATGGCATTACACTCCTTGATGTATGTAATGGAGACAGTACTACCAATTAAGATGGAGTTGAAATATTGAAGGGTATTGGTTGAGATCATAATTCCCAAATACCAATAGGTTTGAACAATTAGCTCTACTATATGAAAAAAGGTTAAAGGTTATTTATCATATCTAGTTAAACCAAGTTAGCTTAGCATGCACTTTCAATAAAAAGGGTCAAGGCAAGAACCATAAGAGTAGGCAACTAAGTGCTTAAAGCAATCCATCCATAAGTTTAGGATCCTTAGGGAAAGTTCAAACTAAATCGAGAATGTGCCATAAAGTTGTCAGACTTGGATGGGAATGAATTCTCCGAACCAATGAATCAAGGTAAGCTGAAGAAGTATTTTATTTGAGGATATGAAAAAAGTAAAATGATCCCATTAAACCAAAAATCCAAAAAGGTGACTTAGATAAAAATTATGGCATATATAAAAAAAGAGAAAAAAGAAAAAAAAAGAAGAAGAAAGTTCGTTGAGTCGAAAACCCAAAAGAGTAGTTTAGGTAAAAATTAGGGCAAATATATATATAATAAATAAAGTAAAATAAGAGAGTACAAATGACCACTAGGGAAGCACAGTTAGGGTGATAAAACATGGCGAGGTAGCAAAAAAGGGGCAAGGATGAACACCATGAAGCTGACAAGTTAAAGGTATTGAACAAGGCAATTGAATGATCTATGTGTCGTTATTAGAAATAGTGATCATGCATGCAATTAATAGGTGATGTGCAAATTGTAATGCTTCATGGTGAGCACATTACCAAAAGGAAATGCATTTACATAGTGAAAGTAATCTTTGTCAAACATCTACTTAAACTAAGTAAAATATAAGAAGTTCTTTTTCATATGTTCATTTATGTTATAAATGTCTAATGAAATCAAACCTAAACCTTTAACTATCATGCAACCAAGCCTTAAAATCAACATCATTAGCAATCGAGGTCCCAATGGGAAATATATGATAGATGTAGTGATTAACCTAGGTGGCCTCCTCTTTGTCTAGAAAGTGTTGGGTCAAGGGTCCTTTGGTGATATAAGGATCTTCTCCTCACCTAAAGTGTACTTGGGTACCTCATCATATCTCAAGTCAAATAATTTCACCCTTTTTTCGAATGTGTGGATAACCTAGATATGGCAGTGCAATTTGGTAAGTGCCTGTGATTTGACAATCGATAATAGCACCACATTCTTCTAGCAAGAAATAAATCTGAGTCTTGCCAAAGTGAAAAGAATTGGTAGTAGGGTCCCACAAATCATAAGCAACTCAAAGAAATTATGTATTGATTTAGACAGATGAAAGGTAATAGAGTGCTTTGTAACCCGTCCAAGACAGATTAAACCAACACCAGGGTGGAGGAGACTTCAAAAATGCATTGGCCATATTAAAACAAGGCAAAAATGGAAAATTTAAAAAATTGAGGATGGGGTATTTATAAAAGAAGTAAAGGTAAATAGTGCATGACAGTTGTACATAGTGGTATATGACTATACAAACTACTCAAGCTATCTATACAAACAACTTTACTACTCTATATAACCAAATTTCTTCAAAAATTTGGGCAAAGCTTTTCCTACCTTTCAAATGTTTGGATTCCTTCATACCTATTCTTAAAGACATGTAGATGTGCAAAAAAGTGACAATTATATAATTATACATTTAGAGTGCAAAACAAATGCCAAAATCAGAATGAAGCATTTCTACTCAAAGAAAGCTGTCAAAGTTTATGAAAATTAGGGCATGATTACTTCAAAGTATCTCTTAGAAGTCCTAACTATTCGAACAAGCTTCCAAAAAGAAAAAGGCTTTAAAAATTACCTAAATATTTGTTATATAGTATCAAAAATTATCCCAGGGTATCAATATGTTCAAAAAAGTAGTAAAATAAAAAGGAAAAATCTTAAGAACTAAAACAACTACAGGCAACTCAATCCTCCTTACCCTTTTGAAGTGGTCTCCTTCTCCTTATCCTTTGAAGTGATGACATTTTCATTTGAGTCTAAGGGTGTTATTGGTGCCATCTTGTTAATTTAGGCTTTCATCTTTGCCAAGTGTTGTTATGTCTCTCATGTCTCCTAGGTCTAGCGTTGGATTGTCGGGCAAGACATAAAGCACATATACAAACACAATCATAAGCATGTATAACATATCTTGCATTTCTTTTTATCAACATAGACCTCCCAAGTTTGCTGAGTCATAGTCCTCTTGAGGGCGATAGTCAGATTGACCATGGTCTCAATCTGGACTCAAAGAATCTATAAAAGATACATAACATCAACAAACATGCAATCAAGGACAAGTAGGAAAAGTAAAAAACAAAAAACAAATAGAACCATTAAGTTAATGCTTTGGCCAAATAGGTAGCCGTAAATTCATAGATAAGATATGAAGTCATTTGTCAACAGTAATGTCACCCTACCACTCTCATCACAGAAGCACTCCAATCTATAGCTAGGATGATTAAATGACATACATTATTCAATATGTGGTAAACAAAATTCTCCTTAAGGATTAAGTCGATGCATGATTGTTGCTTTAAAAGGAAGCCTTATACTTGGAGGATAAAGGCAACTTATATCACAGGTCATCAGTGCAATCATGGCATAAATGTACACTAAAAGAAATAGATATTTACCAATAAATTTTTATTGACGGACATATTCTGTTGGTAAATACCAATGGGTTACTAATTGATTTGCTATTTTAAAATTTGTGACTGACTTACCAATGGACTACCAATGGATATTTACCAACAGATAAAGTTTGTTGGTAAATTTGGTGTTTTTTTTTTTTTTTTTGTGCTAAGTTTAGCAATGAATTACCAATGGATTACATTTCATTGTTAAATTTTTGTGGTTATTAGTGCCTTTCCATTAAGTATAGGAATAACCATTGGAAATTACCAAAGAGGTTGAGATTGGTTAATAGTTAGTAACAAATTCCTCTCCATTCGAAATTACCAACGAAACAAAATCCATTAGTAAATATAAACTAAAATTAGTCTATTGATATTTACCAACGGATTTTTCTCCATTGGTAAATTAATAACAAAATATTTCATTAGTATATACTAATGGGTGATTTTCCATTTGTATCTTGGTGCCATTGATAATTGCCTATGGATTTTTATCTTTGGTAAATTACCTACCATCGAATGTTTTAAACGATAATAAATGTTGTTGTTGGCCCTAGGCACTAAGAAGGGGGGGTTTGATTAGTGTTTAAATAATAATTAAAGTGAGGAATAAAGATAAAGTAGAAAAGAGACACAAAGATTTATAGTGGTTCGGGTATTAACCAACCCTACGTCCACCCCCAAATTCTCTACAATTGGGTGTTTCACTCACTCAAAATGGTGTTTTCAAGCTCACACCTAAATTTTACACTTTGTGTTTTCAAGGCTCACACAACAACCTTTTATAAGTGTTTTCTAAGGCTCACACTAAAACCTCTCTTAAGTGTTTTCATAGGCTCATATTAAAACCTTCTCAAGTGTTTTCACAGGCTCACACTAAAATCTTTTACAATTGGTGTTTAATGCTCACACCAAACAATCACTTAAAGCATAGAGAATAATTGAAAGAATAAGTAGCCAATTTGTAAGAATTTTATTACAAGTTAATGAATTCTCTTGCATTTACATATGTTTGGAGTATTTATAGCTCATACCCACCAAAGAGACATTAGACTATGAAGCTCATTAAATCTTCAAGACAAACTAGGTAGATTCTGCATTAATTGCATGACAGGTGGGAGTCGCATTCGCTACTGAAAATTCACGGTCGCGACATTCCAGTTTCCATATGGGGGCTGAAAATTGAGACAAAAAACCCTATTTGTGTCGAACGACTAGTCCACATGTCAACTCCTCATTGGTCCATCAAGAAAATATAGTCGTTGCTTTCTAATTGCCCATAAACTTCATGGTCGCGATTAGTCCTTGTACAGGGTGCGAATGAGATGCGAATTCTTCTGTTTAAAGGAGAATTTTCTTCTTCATGAATCGCGATCGCTACCCACAATATCACCCTTGTGAATTTTATTCTTCAACGGATACCTAGGACACTTGACACATTGTGGTTATGAACTTGGTTCCCTTTTCAGTCACTATGAAAGTCGTGATTGCAACTAAGTCGCGACAATGACCACGAATTCGTTTGTGTCTTTAAAACTCCCATCTTTGGATGAGTCGCGATAGTGACGATGCTCGCGAATCCGTCTAGCCTAGTTTCACCCTGTCTTAAGCTAATTCACAAATTACAAATCACTGATCGCGAATTTTGATAAACTTTGCCTCCTTAAAGATTGTGAAATCCATCTAACTTCCAATTGAAAGTCTAACTTAATTCTGCAAAGCAGCACTTAATGGAAACATTAGAATTGATCAATCTCCTTTGTCAATATCAAAAGAGGTCCAAGACTTAGCTTTAACCAACTTAGTCCAACAATCTCTCCCTTTTTTATTTTGACAACTTAGATTGATCCTAAGGGAAAATGATGCATGAATGTAAAGTTGGAGTGGTAGTTAGTTCAATGTATACTTAGAATCTTTTAGTATACATAGAAGTTTTAGTGAATTTTACAAATCTCCCCCTTTGATTCATTCTAGATTTTATTTCTCCCCCTTTGGCAAGATCAAAAAGAGGGTATAAGGGAAAAAAGATCAATTGCATAAATAGATAAGTAATCATAGGGAGCAAATGCATAAACAAATTGAAATAAAGCAATCATATAACACATAATTTCATCAAAGAAACAAATTTTATATATAAATTATAAATAAGTTTTATGGGATCTCATTTTTTGCATAAAAGAAAGATACAAAAGAGATCCTAAACTAGAAAGTAGGAGAATCATCATCATCTCCAGAAAGTCTTCATCATCCCCAAGATCTTCACCTTCAACCTCATCTCCATCCTTCACTTTATCATTGCCTTCTTCTTCATGAGTATCATCAAACTCAGTGAAGTCCGGAAGATGGCAAGGAGGGACTCCCAACTTCTTTTATAGGTATACCATATCACTATGAAGATGAGAGAGGAACAAAAATCTCTTTTTCATCATCCTCATCAACTTATCCAGTTTGTTTTTTATGTTAGCAAGTGAGAGTTTAGCCTTAGGCTTTGGTTGAGGAGGGATGGATGAAGCTCCTTCTTCAATAATTAGTCTTTTCCTTTTGAGGCTTGGGAGGACTCCATCTTTTTAGCACCAATTACACCCAAAGTATAGGCATAAGTGTCTGGGTGAATTACTTTAGCATTGATGAGATAGGTGAGATCAAGAAAGTTTTGTGATGGAAAAAGTTTCTTAGTGAGGAATTTTCGTTATCCTCAGTAAGAGGTCCTACATATCGATATATGGCTGTGATGTGGGATGGAAGAAGGAATTGACTTTTAGGCTTGGCGTTCATGTGGATTAATTGATCCACAAGATACCTACCAGTTTGGATTGGCTTGTTCTTGACAAGGCATAAAAGAAATGCCAAGACTTTTTGCGAAACTTTTTCGTTTCCATCACCTCTAGCATTAACTGAGAAGGTGATGATACAATGAAGGATCCAAAGTGGTAAGGTTTTAATGTGTTTGGCCAAGGAGGTTATGGGGTCGTGTTTAGTTTTGATTGAGATTTTTGACTAAAACTCGGAGTAAATAACGTCAAGTGTGGAGATGATGAAATGTATGTATTCTTCAACTTGAAGGTTGAAAAGTGAGGAAAGTTGCTCAAAATTAATGAAATAAGGTTCACCAAAAGCTCGAAAGACTAACCCATATTGGCCCGCTCGGGAATTTGCTTTGCGACTTAGTTGTACCATGCACATCAATTCTCGAACCACTTCTTCATATCCAAATTCATCTTGAAAGATAAACTCGATCTAGCCCAAGTTTGAGAGGAATACATGAATTTCATCGTTAAGCCCAAACGTCTCTAGCAAGAAAGTTGAAGGGATTTTATTATGGAGGATTGTTGTGAAGGAGTTTGCTTTGTAGCGGTCTTTCTCCTCTTTGGTAGTACCCTTCATAAAGTGAAGAGCAGGAGGGACAGAAGGTTGAGCAATGGCCTTGCCTTTGTCTACTCTGGATATTTTCTTAGGAGCCATGGGAGTAGTTTGAGAGATTTTGAGAGAATGAGAAAATTTTAAGGGAGAGAGAGAATTTGATATTGGAAGTGAAGTGAGGATGTTACTATTTTAGGGGGTGTTTTATAGCCATTTTGGGTCTCTGTAAATGGCTAGAAATAGCTAGAAATGCATTGATGAAGAGTTGAAAATGGTTGGAAGTCAAATCACTTAATGTCTTGGCAGTTACTCAAATTCGCATTCAAGAATTTTGGGATCGCGACCGCGATTTCCGAAAAATGTGAGTAACGGATAAATTTTTCTCGAGAATATGCACTACAACGATCAAAATTTTGAATTCTTGACCAAAATTCATGGTGGAGCTGGATTCTCGCTACCACGATTTGATGTTTAACAGTCGGGTGACTTGGACTTGTAATTCGTGACTGTGAATAAGTTTTGGCGACTGCGAATTATGAGTCAATGAAGATGAGGATGGACAATTATGTTTTGAAAATTGTGATCCACTTCACTATGTTGATGCTTAATTTATGCAATGGGTTACAAAAAAGCATAATTGCAATTAAAATTAGGACATCTCAATTAATACATATAATAATCACAAATCAAAAAATAACAATCAACACACATAACATTCATACATAAGATCAAAATTTAACTTTAGGGAGCTTCCATCAGGAATTCACAATTCTCTCTTAATGAAGTTCAATCTTTCTTCATTGAGAGGTTTAGTCAAAATATCTGCAAGTTGATGATTTGTGTCAATAAACTCTAACACAACATCACCTTTTGGACATGATCTATAAGGAAATGGTGTCTAATATCTATATGTTTACTCTTAGAGTGTTGGATGGGATTCTTAGAGAGATTAATAGCACTAATGTTATCATATTTAATAGGAATGTGATCAATCACTTTGCCAAAATCCTTCAATTATTATTTCATCCAAAGGACTTAGGTGTAACAACAACCCACAACAACATACTCGACTTCTGCAGTGGATAAGGCAATCAACACTTGCTTTTTGCTAAACCAAGATATTATGCATTCTCTTATAAATTAGCAAGTCCCGAAAGTGCTTTTTCTATCTAATAAATTACCTGCATAATCCGCATCCGAATATCCTATAAGACTAAAAGATGAATCCATAGGATACCATAACCCTAAGTGAATTATGCCATGCAAATACTTAAAAATTCTCTTAACAACATTTAAATGAGACTTTTTAGGAGAGGATTGGAACCTCGCACACATACATACACTAAACATGATATCCGGCCTAGAAGCAATAAGATAAAGTAGAGATCTGATCATACCTCGATATCTCTTCCATCTACCATCTTACCCGATTCATCTTTGTCTAACTTGATGGTACCACTCATGGGGGTTTTGGCTACTTTGCAACCATCCATGCCAAATTTCATGAGTATCTCCTTTGTGTATTTGGCTTGGTTGATGAAGATCCCTTATTTGGTTTGCTTAATTTGTAGATTGAGAAAGAACTTAAGCTCTCCCATCATGCTCATTTCGAATTCCCTAGTCATACACTTAGCAAAATCCTCACAAAGAGACTCATTAGTAGCCCTAAAAATGATATCATCAATATTAATTTGTACAATTAGTGTATCAAGCTTGTGCTTTTTAACAAAAAGTGTGGTGTCCACCTTTCCTTTTTCAAAATCATTTTTCAAAAGAAATGAACTAAGTCTTTCATACCAAGCTCTTAGAGCTTGTTTCAATCCATATAAGGCTTTATTCAATTTAAAAACATGATTGGGAAAACAATGCGACTCAAAACCAGGAGGTTGTTCAATATAAACTTCCTCCTCAATAATTCCATTCAAAAATGTACTTTTTACATCCATTTGAAAAAGCTTAAAATTTATGTGGCATGCAAAAGCTAAAAGTATCCTAAT
>CATIWR010151196.1:0-24223 GCA_949677035.1 Omphalea diandra
TATATATATATATATATATATATATTCTATTTCGAGTTTAATGAACATAATAAAACAGAGCTACGAAAATCAAAACAATAAAACAAAAATGGAGCAAATGAAAAATGCCACAGGCTAGAATCTAAGTAAAATAAAGATACACAACAATTCAGAGTACAAACTTTCATACCATGTTATAAACTAAGAAACTTTCAAGAATACAAAAGAAGATTGCCTGAGTTTATATATATATATATATATATATATATATATATATAACAAATCTGAGTTGATTAAAAAAAATGCGAAAATGAAGATATGGATCACCTGTTGATCTGTATCATATAATACTATTGAATGAATATATAAGTTGTAATTGATGACATCTACTAAAGACAAATTCATTTTCCCCACCTATTGATCTAAACTAAATCCTTTCTTTCTCTGCCACAATTATGGGTCGTAGATTCTCCACCAAATTTGTTCCCATTGAAGTAGTGCGGGCTTTCTTTTTTTCTTTTTTTAATTAAATCAGCGTGAAATAGAAATTTCATATAAATAGAAAAAATTTACAAAAACTGAAAAATATAACCACAAATACAATTCGAATAAAAAAATTAGAAGTAATATAATAATAATATTGATAAACCAACTTAATCTCAATACTAAAAAGTGGATATTCTCTTTAACATGTGAATAATACTTAATAAGAACACACAGTTCTACTCCTACTCTGAGGGAGAAGAATACAAAATTTCTAATAACACTTCTAAGCACCAATAGAGCTAAATCTGAATCTCCTGTTAGAAAGACTTTTTCCTACCTTGGTAGATCTAATCTTGCATAGAAACAAAATCAATAAAGCAAACTTGAAAAATCATGATAACGCCTAACATTAACTGAATCTACTGAGGCAAAGTATGTCAATAATAAGTGGGCTACTTGATTTGCTTGTGGTGGAGAGAAAAGGAAAATGAGGTCTCATGGATGACCGTTTAGTCGACATGGATATTGAAAATCTTCAGTTGGTCTCTGGTATACCCATGCTACACAAACACAATCATTATTCCTACACTTCATCGTGTACAATCATTTGAAACTCAAAAAATGATTCAAAATGGCTCAATTCTTTTTTATTATTGTTTTAACTGAGGATTTATCTCAATACAATTTAAAAGAAAAGTTAAAATTAATACATTACGAACACGGCTATTTCAACATGTTTTTCAGCTTTACTTTGCAGTGAAATTTGAAAGTTCATTTTAATATGATTGAATCAAAAGCTGATTAATAATTAATAATTTTTTATTAACAAAAGAAATCACTGAATCACTCCAAACAAAGTATTTAAAATGAATGCATGTAATTATTTTGGTAGATGGGAAAAAGGACCAGACTTAGTAGTACTATACCACATAATTGATGCATAAACAAAAAAAATTATACATGTTATCGTGAACCATGCTCATTTTTTAACATTTACTTGAGACAACTGCTACTAAATTTCTAATTAATGGCATATATGACTCCTTTTTTTATTTTTTTTTCTTGAAAATATCTCACTCACTTCTTTGAGAATATAGTGAATGCCATCTTTATAGCACCCACCCCCAAAGAAAAATAATATATAAAACGTGAACTTCACTTCTATTATGTCCTGTGTTTAGTAAACAAGAAGAAACATTATAATCTAAAAGAAAAGGGATCTCTCAAATATTTATTTCATGTATAGCATGCCCATTAATATTAGTATTTTTCTTATCTTCATTATTATTAATTGGAGCGTGCGGTGAGAGAAAATTAATCAGAAGATCCAAAATCTGTTTGGTTAGCTCAAAAAATTTATTATTAATTTTAATTATTTTATATTCTCGATGATTATATGCTTCATGGTTCTTTGTGTTTAGGGTCGGCTGAGTTGGTTCATAATGATGATGATGGCTTGAGTTCTTAATTCTCGTGTGGCAAGTGATCACTAACTGGATAATTTATTAAAATAAAAGAAGAATCTCTCCGAATATATTTTGAATATAAAGATAATTCTTAGAAGTATTTAAACCTATTGTATCCCGGTTTTGAACATTATGATATGGTTGGCCATTATGGCTTTGTCTTCTTATCATGGCATTTAAAAAAGAAGAGATTGAAGGGAAACCAGCAAACAGTAAATAAGCTTGGCCGTCCAAAAACACCGACTTTTTCAATAGATCAATGGATATGTTCTGATTTTGGGACCTCATTGCATAATGAGACATGTTGGATGCAGAATTTTGCTTGAAACCAAAGCATGCATGTGTTTGTATATTTGGAATTGAGGGATGCACTCTTGGTATGCCACAGCTAACTAGATGAGGGGAATCTTCTATTCAGAGTTATGACACAAGATTTTTATTTTATTTTCTAGTTTTTCTTTCTTAAAAACATCAATTGATGGGATTACATTTGAGTCTCGATAATAAGAACATGTTTGGTATTGCTATTGAAAAAATCTGATATTGAGACAAACACTATGAGAGATTTTCTCTCTTAATAGATTATAACTTTTTTCAATATGTGTTTGATGACTAAAAAATCTGATTTTGGAAAAAGATTATCTTTAAAACTTTTATCAATAGCAATTTTTTACTTGTAAAATTTATATTCAAAAAATCTATAATCAAATAAGAGAAAATTTTTCTTTTCTTTTTAACTCAAAATCAGATATTTCTAATAATAATGTCAAACATGCTCTAAGAGTAGTGAATGTGATAATATCTAACTTGATCAGAAATTTAATTCAAATTTATATGAAAAATAATCTAAACTTAATTTAAAAATTTTGAAATTAAATTTGACCGATGTATGGATAAATTCAAAATAATTTAATCTTAATACAACTTGACATCATATGAATTTGATCCAATTTAAGCTCTAAAATATTTTTTGTATTTTTCTTTGTTTTATGCATCCAAAAAAATTGAAAAACAAAAAATATTTTCATGTCAAAGGGAAAATTAAGTTATTTTTTAGGAAAATGCGTTTTATTTTGAAAATAAAAAGTCATTTTTCAGACTTTGACAAACTCATTCAAATGAAAAATAAATCATATAAACACACAAATTTATTATCACTACTCATGCTTGACCACGGACACCCATCATTAGTCATCATTAATTGATGGTAGTCACCGATGGTAGATGAGACCTATAAAAAAAATTTATTTTAATATATGTTTTCTTATAATAAATAATATATATATATATATATAATATTTATGATTAAATTTTGTTATAATCTTATAAATCAAAAAAATTTTGTTATAATCTTACAAATAAAAAAAAATTATTTTAATTTTATAAATCAAAAGAAAATTAATATTTTTTGTAGTGTATTTCAAAGATCAGAAAATATATTACTCTAAAAATATTTTTCATAGAAAATCTTTTTCTCAGACAAGTTATTTTTTGTGAAAGAAATAGTCTTAAATTATTAAAATTTTTGTTTTTAAAAAATATTTATTTTATTTAAAAAATTAAAATTAAGAGTGATTCGACTCAATATAATTCAAAATCTTTTATGTAAATTGACTTGATGACTCAACTCAACTCATTTGCAATCCAAAATAGCTGAATCCGAATATATTCAAATAATAAGCGATTCAAATTTATCTAATCTGAATTTGAATTATCTTTTGGTTAGTTTAAAAGAGTTTTATTTAATTCTAAATATCATCATTTTAGTTAGGGGTGAGCTCGGTCTGGTTTTGTCCAAGGTTTTGGAAACTTTTGGAATTGAACTGAAATTTTCGTCCTTCAAAATTAGACGAACTGGGATTGGACCAAATATTATGAAGAACCGAAACTGAATTAAATTGAAAATTGACTCAATTTATGTTCGGTTCTTCAGTACTATTTGGTTCTTTATTTTCATTTTGGTTCCAGTTCGGTATTTAATTTATTCTTTTTAAAATTTCATAATTATAATTATTTTAATACATTTTATTCATATAAACTAATTTATTCTTTTTAAAACTTCATAGTTATAATTATTTTAATTCATTTTATTTATATAAACTATCCTTTTAAATATTGTTGAATAGATTATAACAAAAATAATTTAGTTTGAATGCATAAAATTAATAAAAATATAACTTTATTATAAAAAGAACTATACTAAGTAATATTGTTCAAGTGTACAAATATATAATATATTTACAATATATATATATATATATATATATAATCGGTTCTTTGATTTGGCTCAATTTCGGCTTAGTTCTCCATTCGATTCTTAAAGGAGAATCAGAATCAAATTGATTTTAAATTAATAATATCAGTTCGATTTTGGTTTAGTCTCAATCATTCTTTTATATTTTTGATCCACTATTTAAAACTTCAAAGTCCGTACTAAACCCTAATTTTAGCCCTACAGCTCAGCTCTCATAATGATGCAGTGCCCAATGTCTAGGACAAGCCCATGCAACCAACACCCATTACATCCTCGAGCTAGCCCACTAGCAAAAGCAACCCCACTTCGTGACTTAACTGCCTCATCGGAATTCAGCTTAATCCAACCTATTAGTGGCAGTTTATCTTCTCTTCTCTTCGATTAACTGTCATTAATGGTAAAGTTGCCTGCTTATGAGCCATGAAAAACTTAGCTATTGGAGCAATAATGTCACTAAAAACACCATCAATACTGTGACATTTTTCTCCAAAGAGATCTCCATTATAAACAGCCCATAACTTCCAGCATGTTACAAAGGACAGCTCCATTCTAGATTTCAATCATATACAACCTTTCTATGCAGCTTGATAACAAGCCATTATTGAAAAGAAAGGCAAAAGAAGACAGGACATGAATGATTACGAATACGAAACCATACCAGTCTTGATAAAAGACAATCCTGAGGAACATGGAGCAAGGTTTCAAGATGTCATCCACATCTATCACAGTACACATGATCCGTTAAGTGGCTATGCTCTCTCTCTCCACATTAGTAAGGAGGCGATCTCTAATGACCAAGCAATGAAACAAACAAATTTGTTGAGAGCCACCTCAATGCCACACTAGATGCCGACAACTATCTTTGCCATTCCAAGTATCTCTCATTATTAAATCATAAGCTGATTTAGTAGAGAATTGTCCCGAACTTGAGTAAGCAAAAAAAACCTCGTCTTTGCCCTTGCCATCACGAGTTGGGATATGTGATGCCAAAAGCATCATAGCTTGAGTCGGTGAAAAGTGAGAGTATTCTTCCCATCTCCAATGCCCATCAGCAGAAACATAAAAACCAATAGTTCTTAGTATTCTTCCCATCTCCAATGCCCATCAGCAGAAACATAAAAACCAATAGTTCTAAGTATGAGAATCAAGAACCCGCTAAATTACCATATCAAGTAAAGTGCTATCGCCTATAACCCAGATATCCAACCAAACCGAGTAGTAGCACTTATCAATGACCTATTGCACACCCTTAAGAGTCATATGCCGAACATCCAAACCGAGTAGTAGCACCATTATTAATGACCTATTGCACACCCTGAAGAGTCATGCCAAACCTCTCTTATTGGTCGCTAGGAATGGCAACCAAAGGGGGAGAGGGGGGGTTGGGAGGACTGGGGCTATCCCCTATCCCCCACTCTGCCCTCCTGACAGGGAAAATTATTCTTGCATCTCCACCTCCGTAGGAATTTTTACTTTTTCAATATTTTAATTTATTTCTTAGAAAATATAATTTATTACATTGTAAAATAAAAATATTTTATATTATAGACTAATAAATATACAAAACGATATAGTTATACACGTAAAATAGTTATATATATGTATATATAATAGATATAAAATATACATTTAATAAATAAAAAATTTATAAAAATATATTTATTTTTTAGGTCTCTATAAGGATTCACTTTGAGGGTCCCTAACCCGCCCTATGGAGGAGAAAGAGTGAGAAATTCCTACCCTGTCGAGGCAGGTCCTCTTCCCATTATCATCCCTATTGGTCATTAAAGATGCGACTCATTCTTAGTATTGAATTCCAATGGAATTTGAGTGTCAACCACTACATACTTGGCTCATAAAACCCAAACCCATAATTGATTTGAATTAGTGATAAGACTCTAATTAAGCTCCACGAGAAAAGCAGAATTCATTTCCCTTAAATTCTTTATACCCAACCCTCCTCTATCCTAAGGATGGCACATAAGATCGCATTGAACCAAGCTCATCTTCCTATTACAATTGGTTGAGCCGCCAAACAAAGCACTTGCAAGTTACTCAACCTTATGACAAACAATGGAGGGTGAGTGGGTCTGCATAACATTTAAAGGAATTGTTGCTACAATGGACTGAGCAAGAGTTTCTCTACCCTCAAGAGCAAGGATTGTGGCATTCCAAGTTGAAAGTCAAAATTGAACTTTCTCCAAAATACTCAATCAAGTATTTTTGGAAAAACCCCCTTGTGTAGAAGTGGCATCGCTAAATATACTGCTAAGTCCTTAGTCACCATAAAACCCCAATCCTTCCCTAACTAGCAATCATAGACATTAGAAACATTCTTCAAAAATTAGACTTGAGTTTTGTTCATACTAACCCATTACCCTGAACTCATATCGAAAGCCTCTAACTCCTGGTTAATGACTTACACTTGATGCTTAGAAGCCTCACCAAACAAAAGCAAATCATCCATTAAAAAAAAAAAAGATGAGAGATTAGAGGACCATGCTTCTTAAGCTTAGTTGGCCTCCATTCACGAACTTCCGTTGAGTGATAAATAGCATGAGCAAACCTTTCGATGAATAAGACAAAGATATCAGAGGAACGTGGATCCCTTTGAGGAATACCCTGGGTAGGGTTAAAAGAATCCGTCAATTCCTATTCCATAGAATTTGCATCAAAATAGAAGTAATGCAATAACAGAAATGAGAAAAGCTAGAATACCAACCTCAATGAACATTTCACGAATAAAATCTCAACTTAACTTGTCATAAGCCTTCTCAAGATCCATTTTAATTGCCATGAACCCCTTTCTCACCATCTTCCTTCTCACAGTATGGATAATTTCCTGGCAATCATAATATTATCAGCAATACGATGTCTAGAAACAAAGCTTATTCGATTAGGCCCTACCACCAATGCCATAACTTGTCTCATCCGATTAGCAATGACTTCTGTAATCATCTTGAGCACTACATTACACAACTAATTGGTCAAAATCGCATAGTAAGCTCTAGATTAACAATTTTTAGAATAACCACAATCAATGTACTGCTTGCATTTAAGAATATGACCAAAGACATTCTTATTCCAGGCCTTGACTTCAATGGTGAACACTTGAATTGCTAATTTATGATCATTCATCCTACCCAACTATTCATGAAACTTCTTGTGAAGAAGCCATGGTGCAAGAAAACAAAACGGTCTGACTTGCATATTAATATTATTGCAAGAAAGCTTAATAAGAAGCAAGCAATGATCAGAATTCACTCTAGGTATATTAAACACTTGAGCCTCCATATATTTCAAAACCCAAGTATGATTGCATAGAGCTCCATCTAACCTAACTTTAAGTCTATCCCTACTAAGTGAACTGTTGTCTTTGAGAGACGAGATCATTTAAGCTGCAATCATTAACCCGTTTTACAAAATTATGATAAACCGCTATTCTAGAGGACTAACAACCTTTTCTTTCAAAAGCATGGAGAGTCACATTGAAATCTCCTGCCATAAGCCACGGTAAAGTATTATAAACGTTCCACCTTTCAAGCTCGGACCAGACTGCCTTCCTGCAGCTCACTTTTGGACTTGCATAAACTGCAGTAAAAGCCATCGCAATTCACTAGGATCAGTAATATGAGAATGAATAAATTTTTTGTGAATTTCTATAGTGGAAATTGAAATGTCTTATCTCCATAAGAGCCAAGTCCCTCTTAAAAACCAGAAGCTTCAACACGAAAAGATATATCAAACCCAAATTTTCTAATAAAATTATCATCTTTATCCCTACTAATACGTGGTTCTTATAAATAAGAAGAAGAAAAGAGTTTGTAGAAAAAAATGTGTGATTGGTAAAGGCAGAGAACCAGTCTTATATACAGACCTACTTTCCTTGTATACAAGCCTATAGTTATGCCTATAATCAAGCCTATAATTAAGCATATAGTTAAGCCTATAATCAAGGCTATAATCAAGCCTATAATTAAGCTTATAATTATGATAATTACTACAATTAAAATATAAACACTAAATAAGAAATTTACAGTACAAGACATAAAAATATTCATATTAGTAACAATCTAGTCATCTGAATTAGTATATATTTCCCACAAATGCTCAATTAATGCATTATAAAGTGCAATATAAGCATCTTTATCCTTAGTTTGTCTATATCAAGCAAGAAATTGTTCAAATAAAGTGTTATCATCCACAACCATTTCAACCTCTGCAATCAGAGCTTCTACTACATCAATAATTAGTGCATGTAAATCACGTTAATCCTCAATAATCATATAATGGAGAATAATGCACATTGTCATTATGTCATGCAACACAACTTTTTCTCAAAAAACGTGTTGGTCCTGCCACTATTGCAAAATGTGATTGTAAAACTCTAAATGCACGCTTGACATATTTTCGACATGATTCTTGTTTCATCGCAAAATATTTTTTCTTTTGTCCTTGCAGTTCATGAATTGTTTGTACAATATTCCTCCATTTATGATATATATTATTAGCTAAATAGTATCTCATATGAGATTTTTTTCCTTATATAACATAATTTGCAAGAGGAGCAACACCTTGTGGTAGATCATATATAAGATGTGATGAATCTAATACATTAATATCATTATTGATGTCCAACATACCAAACTAAGCATCTCATATCCACATATCATAATCTGCAACTACTTCCAAAATAATTGTTAGTGTTCCACTACGGCCTGCGTACTGTCCAACCCATGCTGTTGGACAATTTTTTTCACTTTCAATGGATACAATCTAGATTGCCCAACATGCCAGGAAATCCACGTTGTTCACCAATATGGAGTTGCCTAGTAGTATCAATATTGTTAGGCCTTCGTAGATATTGCTCTACAAAAATTGACACCACAGCATGGCAAAACCGCTTCATACTTTCAATTGTTGTTGACTCACTAATTTTGATATAATCATCCATTTCATTTATCGTCATACCATATGCCAACTTCTAAAATGTGGCTATTATTTTTGGCAAGGGTGACAAACTAAGTCTGCCAAGACCATCCCTTTATTGTTCGAAATATGAGTCATGTCTTTTCACATCATTAACAATCCAAAGAAATAAACTTCTTCACATTTGATATCTTCGTTAGAAGATATCCTTACCCTAATAGGGATTATCGGAAAAAAAATCATTAAACAAATTTTGATTTGTAGCTTCACGATTCTCTGTCATATCACTATGTAACCTGGAATTGACCCATAATGATGAGACCCATGGTTTTGTAGTTGTTCTTTATAGTATTTAATAATTCTATTATTATTCTCGATAACATGCAACATTGATTGATAATTTATATTTGAAGTCAAATCATCATTAGAAGATGAAGATGAATTTGATTGAAAGGATTGACCGAGGTGATCAAAATTCATTTTCGAAATTTTTGGATGGACACCTTTTATAAGATATCTAAATAGGTGATGAGGGCTTGTATTTATAAGGATACTTAGATAGGTGATGAAGATTTCTAGGGACATCAACATAGATGATGAAGGTTTGTATTTATAGGGATATTTAGATAAGTGAAGAAGGTGGAAAATATTCATCTAACATCTTAGATTATCAATGGTTGAAATTTAGAAGGAAAAAAAAAAGATATACTTCATCATGACATTTGTTTTTTTTAAAAAAAGTTGATTACATAATGGTAGAGGCAATCTAATAGTTTAGATAATTAGAAAATCCATCCAATGGTTGGAATTTTAATATTCTTTATCCTCACATTTGTCTTCTTTTGAAAAATTGATTAGATAATGGAAAAGTTAATCTAATAGTTTAAATTATCAGAAAATCCATCCAATTGTTGTAACTTAAAAAAAAAAAAGATATTCCTTATCCTCACATTTTTCTTCTTTTAAAAAAGTTTATTGGATAATGTCAGAATCAATCTAATGGTTTAGATTATTAGAAAATCCATTCAATGGTTGTAAATTAAAAAAAAAAGGATAATTCTTATCCTCGTATTTGTCTTCTTTTAAAAAGTTGATTGGATAATGTCAGAGTCAATCTAATGATTTAGATTATTAGGAAATCCATCTGATGGTTGTAACTTCAAAAAAAAAAGATAATCCTTACCCTCACATTTGTCTTCTTTTAAAAAGTTGATTGGATAATGTCAGTCAGATGAATGTGGTAAGCATGGTTCTCCCCAAAGTCAATCTAACGGTTTATATTATCAAGAAATTTATCCAATGGTTGTAACTTTAAAAAAAAAAAAAAGATAATCCTTATCCTCACATTTGTCTTCTTTTAAAAAACTGATTGGATAATGTCAAAGTCAATCTAACAGTTTTGATTATCAGGAAAATCATCCAATTGTTGTATCTTAAAAAAAAGGATAATCCTTATCCTCACATTTGTCTTCTTTTAAAAAGTTGATTAGATAATGTCAAAGTCGATCTAACGGTTTAGATTATCAAGAAATCTATCAAATGGTTGTATCTTAAAAAAAAGGATAATACTTATCCTCACATTTGTCTTATTTTAAAAAGTGATTAGATAATGTTAGAGTCAATCTAACAATTTAGATTATCAGGAAATCTATCAAATGATTGAAACTTAAAAAAAAAAAAAAAAGATATTCCTTATCCTCACATTTGTCTATAAATAAGAGGCATACCATTAAGAAATATATATTCGATCATCCAAGTATAATACTACTGAAAATGTGCTTTTATGCCAAGTTTATATGGAAATTTCTCAAGATCGAATTGTTGGTATTTATCAGTCTACAGATCGCTTTTAGTCTTGAGTTGAAGATAAATATAATCAAGAAAAATGGAGAGTTGGGGGAGTGTAGCAAATGCTCTTTGTGATGTTGAATGCAAACTATTGAAAAAGATGTTAGAAAATTGAATGGGTGCATTAAACAAATTGAAAATATGCATCCCAGTGGTGTTTCAAATGAAGATATTATAAGTACTTTAATATAAATATTTTATTAATTTCTCTATTATTTTTAATTGCTAATATGATTTCTACTCTTATTTTTATACTACATTGTAGTTAAATCGAGCAAAAACATTACTTATGGAAGATGTGTTTTATAAAAGAGGTTTTTAAATTTGCTCATGTTTGACACATACTTAAAAATTTTTAAAAATTTAAAGATTGCCACATTGAGAGGCAAGTTGGTCATGAAGAAAATGTGAATGTTTCATTAGGGTTCAAGAATCTTACTCTAGAAACTTCACTCCTAGACTCTCCTAGAGTGTCGTCATTTAATATTGATTTAAATTCTCCTGATGTCAGTGGTTCTTCTTTTGGATGGCCAATTGGAGTGAAGAAAGCAAAATTGAAGAGGAAAACAAGTTGAACATATGGCATCAGAAGTGGAGAAACTTAATGAAAAAAATCGTCATGTCTTAAATAGGTTGCAAATGGCAAATATGCAAAGGGAGAAACATTTATTCCTAAAGAAATTAAGGGAAGAAAATAAAAATTTACTTCAAGATATCAATTCCATCGTAGATCCAAAAGCGCTTTAATTTATTCTAGTTGAGCAAAGGAGAATTGTACATAAAAGAGCTCAACAACAACAATCACCACCACCTCCTCGTATATTTAATGATTTTTCTTATTCTTTCAATAATATTGGTGAATATGAATCTGTTTTACTAGATTACAAAATTATATGTTTTTAATTTGTGCAATTTAGAGTTTTGTTAATGTGGCATTTGTGTATTTTAAATTAATTATCATAAATTTAAAGAGTTTTATTAATATTAATGTAAATTTGATGGCTTTTAATTTAATTATCATTAATTTAATTCTATAGTTATTTAAGTTTATTATATCTTAAATCATTTTTAAGTGATATTATTTTTTTATTTGAGGGAAAAAAATTTTGATAAAATTGTGTGAAATTATTACAAAATTCTATATATAATTTACATGTGGACTTAATTAAATATCATATTTGGATTAAAATGTAATTTACGTATTGAGAAAGATGACGTGTAAGATATTAAAATAATAAAAAAAATATTTGAGCAAAAAAGTACAATTGCAGAAATGAACAGTGTTGCATCAATATTTATTCACTCCAAAATTCAGCTACAAATACAATTGGATTGGAGTAATATGTTGTCTCATCCATTCCAAATTTGGAGTGAATTGACAATTATCTTAAGATTCAGAAGTAAACAATTTTAGTTGGAACACACTAACAGTGGCGATAAAGTGTACAACGGCAGTTCAATATTTTAAGAGGTTTTCTACCAAGTAAAAAAAAAAAAAGAAAGTCAGAATTTTTAAAATTTTGTATGTCTTTTCACAAGCTTTTCTGACATATGAGAAATACTACCACATTTTGATTCTTTAACAACTCTTTGGCAAAACCTGGTGCTTGAATGTCCAATTTGAACTAAATGGAATTCACTATCAATATCCTGATATTGAACTTCATTCTTGTTTACCTCCTTATCTTTCGCATTTGATTCTGATTCAAGTTTTGGTTCATCTTTTGCCTCAAATTTCTCATCTTCAATATCTATGAATGAATTGTTTAGCTTATTTAAAGACCTAAGAGCCTCGTCTGCCTATGTCCATTACATGGGCATCTATCTCATCCTTTTGGAATGATGCAATACGTGATAGAAGAATCTTTTATAAATGATTTGAGAATTTTAATAAAAAACCTAGTTTTATTTTTCAAATAGTTTGCCAATTACTCTTGTTACGTCTTAAACTAGAATAAATGGCATAATTTATCTAAGCCATTTGCATGTAGAGAATGAATGGTTCACACCTATCAAATCTCCTTTTATAGTTTACTTTGACGAACCTATATCGTTTATGAACCTTCAATTTCATATTTGGCATTAGACCAAATCATTTGTATTTAAATAATATGGTTTTCTCTATTAATAATTTAGAATACTCCAATTACGGAACCTCTATTAATTAATCACAGTAGTTGCTTTTATATTATCTCCTGAGTTAATTCGAGATAAAATTACAATTTAATTAGGGTTTATACCAATACAACATACAAATGCATTTTGCATAAACCTATTTTTCTGAAATCCTTATATCTTCACTTCTAAATTGAAAGGTAAAAATTTTTATCTCATCTACAAATTTGCCATCTGTATTTAACCATAAATGGACAATGTTTATCCATATATATTTTTTTGTCAATATTTTCCTTCTAATTCTCTAAGCACACAATATAGAATATGTGCTAACTCATATGATAAACACTCTGTTAGGGTAATTACATGAATCAGCATATATTCCAATAAATACCCAGTAAATATATAAAAGAAGATACTACTGAATTTCTATATATGCATGAATGGATATTTGCATCAATCAAGTAGACACTATGGTAATGTTTGGTAGGATGAAATGGAATGTAATATAATGTAATAAAAAAATTAGTTTAAAATAGTTCATTGAGTTTGTATTTGATTACATTTTATTATATCTCATTATATCTTATCAAACATTACCTAAGATAATGTATTTTGCAAATTGCTCAATTGGATAATTTGGTGACCTTTCATAGTTATTTTAAGGACATTGAACATGTTTTAAAGTTAACTAAACTACAATTAATATATCATCATATTATAGTCTAATGAATTTTGGTAGAATTCTGGCTTAATTAAAGTATATTTAAAATGAGGGCTCCAGAATATTCCTAAAGGAAATAAATACATCTAACAATTACTAAAATATTCACATACAAAAAATGCACTGTTAAGATATCCACAAAACCACAATTAGAATAACAATATCTAAACACATTAAACAAAAGTTCGCAACAAGCTAAGCAATTCTAAATTAATGCTATGCAACTAATGACATCTCAATTCATTCATAACAGCCCAAATTTACAATCCAAACTAAATTAACAAATTTATTTTAGAAAAAAAAAAGAGAAAAATAGGATATAAAAACTTGATTTTATAGTGAATAAATAGTTAAGGTGGAAAAACTATAAAAAAAAAATCAAATGAACAAGTTAAATTAAATAAGTAAGCTTATTCATCTATGTTTGCATATAATGATTAGCCCATTCATGCATGGTTTAGTAGATCACATGCAACGACTTTTGAACTATATAACATAATCCTTGAAATGGACATTATGGAACTATTTGTTAATTGAAATAAAGTAACCTTTGATTAGAGAATAATGATTAACGAGGTATCTAAAAGAACAAGCTTATGATGGCCAATAAGATCGCTAATCATACCAACCCACTTATTTTTAATTTTAATTTTCTATCTCCTTCCTTTCCGATCATTTAGAACTCATTCTTCCAATCGAAGATTTTATAGATAAGGCTAAATAGTAAGATTTATCGTACTTATATTATAAACTTGGTATATTTTATGAAAACTTTCCATAGGTTAATAAAATTTTGCAAATAATTGGATTTGAATTAACATTAATGGTTAATTTGTGTGTTGCACACTCTATAATTTAATATTTTATTATGAAATTCTGTATTGTAATTAAAAATTTTATTGAATATTCTATGTTCCCTAACTAATTTGTTAATTGTATAAACACATTAATGATATAGAATAATGGAGATATTTTCATTCAGAAATATATAATGCTTTTAAATTCATATATAAGTTACGGATAATCAATTAATTTCAATCGAAATTCTCTATTTGTTATGACAAGAGCTTTTTTTTATAAAAGAATATTCAAGTTTTCAGAGTTAATGGAATGATGAGAAATTGAAATTCACTTAAAACCAATATAATATCAATGTCATCAATATATATAATTAATTTTATCTCCAATTCAATTTTATACAAGAGTTTGTCATTTATTAGATAACTACATATTTGATATAAAAATTTGATATTTGAAAAATTAACTATTTGACACATATGTGATTAGAATTTTTATATAAAACTACCTAATTAAAAATAACTATTAATAGAAATAAAGAATAATTATAAAATTATAAAATAGAAAACTAAAATGGTTACTCATATTATCTATTTTGAAAATATATATTATTTACTTAATTATATATTTATATAAATATTTTATTTTGTTAATATTATTAATATATTGAAAATAATTTAGTATGCAAAGTGTGAATTATTGACTAATTATTAATAATACACTAAAAAAAATTCGTTGTAAATCTTGTAATAACAAATAGAACACTTCTTTCTTTCTTTTTTTCCATTTTTCTTTTTCCATTTACCAGTTTTTTTACATTTTTTTTCCTTTAGTATTGTCTAGTCAATTATCATATTTGGATATTTTTAAACTTATTATAGGTAGTCTAACTTGTCAAAATTATTGGTATTTTAATTGCTCAAATATTTTTTCCAAAGCAAGTTTTAGATAATTTTGAGGATTCTTAAATTTACTAAAGAATATGACCCACAAAATTAGTTCTTCCTTTTTCTCTTTTTTTTTTTTTTTTTGACAGGATCCGAAAAAAGTAAGTTGGGTTTGACAAAATAAATAAGAAAGTAATGTATGCACACATGTTAATCAGAGGCTAGACCCTATTAACACTAGAGTGCTTTCACAGTAATCTTCAAAAATTGTCCAAATAAATATAAAATTATTATAAAATAATTAATAAATTATATACATAATTTAAAATTTTAAATAATATTTATTTATACAATTTTTTATGGGACGTAGATAATACTTTTATATAATTTATCTGTCATATATTTGATAACTTTAATGTAAAAAATATTGTTCAAAGTAACAAAATATTTTATATAAATATTAATTAAATTAGATATATATCTAAAAATTTTACATAAAAGATAAATAATAAGAAAAATAAATAAAAATAAAATTTAATCTCTCATTTGTGTCACTAAATATTTTATAAATCTTTTAAAATATTTGCATAGTAATTTTATTAAAAGTATATAATTTTATTTGTTACCTTAAAAATTTTTTATCTTAAATGATTGTCTAAATTAATGGTATAATTTATTATAAAATAATTAACAAATTATAATCACATAGTTCAAAATCTTACCTAAACTTTTTTTTATGTAATTTTAAAAATATTTGAGCAATAATTTTATTTAAGTCTGTAATTTATCTAACATATTAAATAATTTTTAATTCATAAAAATTATTCAAAAAATATAAATGGTACATAAGAATTGACAAGTTATATATAAATCTCTCTTTTAGAAAAAAAAAAATATATGTATTTTACTTTTCTTCCTAATACGTTATTAAAATTCACATAACATTAAAACCCTACGAAATTCTGTTAGGTATAGAGGACATATGAGGAATTTTGAAGAAGATGAAGGGCATAAATCTATATATGTGAACAAAACATAAGACAAGGCGCCGTGTTATATAAACGGCTCACATGAAACACCTACACGACAGCAACGACAAACCAACATAACAAGAAGAAGAAAAAGAATGAATCCATCTCCGTCGAAGAGCAAGAAGAAACAATCAACTCAACAAGCACAGGAAACAACGCCAGGAGCAGGAGGAAGATTTCTTGGTGTCCGGAGAAGGCCATGGGGAAGATATGCAGCGGAGATAAGAGACCCGTCTACCAAAGAACGGCATTGGTTAGGCACATTTGACACTGCAGAGGAAGCAGCCTTGGCCTACGACAGAGCGGCCCGTTCCATGCGCGGCCCTCGCGGTCGAACCAACTTTGTCTACTCAGACATGCCTGCTGGTTCTTCTGTCACGTCCATTATCTCCCCTGACGACCAGCAACAGCAAATGCAATCTTTGCAGGCACAACAACAAGAACACAACAATTACTTTACTTCATCAATGTTTGTTCCTGCTGTGTCTCAGCCCAACTTGGCTACTGCTGCCTCTGTCTTCTACCTGCAGGATTTCAGCTCACAATGCCATTTCTCTGATGGGCTTTCTTCTGCATTTGAGGCAGGAGCAGAAGAAGGTGAAGGAGGAGGCGACACGTGGGGTTGCTCCACTACATATCATCATCAACAACAAATACCAGTCATAACAAATGACGAGCTTCCTCCATTTCCTTCAAGCTCGCTTAATGAAACGAGTCAAGGGAGTTGTAATTGTAATTATGATAACACAAATTCAGGTTCGATGGGGTCTGATGACCAGACATCAATGTCGACCAATGGATTCGAGTCAAGTTCGGGTGGATCATCCTATTTTGGGTTTAACTCAGGGGATTATGTTCATAGCCCGCTTTTCAGCAGGATGCCGCCGGTTTCAGACACGGTACCTGATGGTTTTGATTTGGGCTCCTCGGCTTACTTCTTCTAATTAATTAATGATGATGATGATCAAGTTTAGTATATTAATTATGTTGGCTAATTGTTCTGAGCTTGATGGTCTTTTTCTTTTTTATTTTTTCGGGGTTTTCTTTTTCGGTTTGTGTGGTGGTGGTGGTGATGGTTGAGTGAGGCCATGTTTATGTAGTCGTTTATAAATATGTATAAAAGGGTGGGTAAAGGGTTATAAATATGTTATCCAGTGGAGTTGATCAATATTATTATGTAATGAGATTCAGACATACACTGTTTGCCCTATGTCTCCTTTGTTTTTTTTTTAAAAAAAAGTATAACAGTTAAAAAAAAAAGGGAGAGGAAGAAGCTTCGTATATGTGGAAACCATTTGGGTTCATATTGCTTGATGAACTCAAATATACATATACATCTTATCTTAATTACATCTACATTAATGTACATTGATATTGAATATTAAAATATATATATATATATATTAATTTTTATTTGTATATACATTTAATTCATGATATACAAATTCACGCAGGAACGGCATGCTTTCCTCCTAGCGAGAGATTGGGTTTTTCTTGTAATTTAACCAGCTTGGGCTTCAGCTGAGAAGCTGAAGCAGGCAAAAGAAGAAATATAACTAATACCTCGCCCATTTAATGCCACTTCTAAACTGTAGTTGGAGCTTAGAAATTGGACTAGATTTTAATTGGAGGCCCAAAGAAGAATCAAGCCCAAGCTTTAAAATTCAAGTTAGGATGTACATGACCCATTAGAACCCGACCCAATCCAAACAATCACTTAAATCAACCTGATTCGACGAGTTTGAAGATACAATGAGTTGGATATTGTTGGATTGAATTGAATCATGGATTCATTAGCTCGCAACCCGACCTAATATGTGAATGTAATTACATAAATAAAGATATAAATTTATTACTATTATTATTATTAGTGCATGTAGTTTACAGTTTTGTGTAAGATTCATCTGGTTTTTATTGTTGGTTTTATGATGTTGAACACGATATAGTTTTCAAAATTTATTGTATAAATAATTTTATTTCTTATTTTACTTAAATAGTTGTGTTTTATTTAAAATTATTTGTATGATTTATGATTTATATTTACCTATGTTTCATTAGTATTTTGTGAATATTTTTTTTCAATAATCTACAATAACCTTCGTAACTCATTGAACTTAAATCCACACAGAACCCAATTCAATTCAATCCATTTTATTTCTAATATATGCTTCTATATGTTTAATGGTTCATTAACTTACCAACTTATGAGTACTTTAAATCGATAAATCTGACTTATTTACAGACTTAATTTAAATGTAAATAAATAAATGGAGATTCAATCAGAATAAAAGTGAGAAAGCAAAGTAATGCGTTGTTTATTCATGCAATATAATGAAACACTGTTGATTGTCGATTTAATATATTCTTGAAGAGTTTATAAATAAAGAATTAAAGTATAAGCTACTAATCAAAATTCAAATACATCTCTTAAATAATTAGACTCTATTGAGTCTTTTATCTTTTACGATTATTGTACTCAAGTTTTTAATCAATTAATATAATTTTTCATTTGTTCAACAAGTTATTTATTGCTCTTATTATTCTTTAAGTTTTATTCTTTTTCAAACTTTAATTTTTTTAAGATATTATTATTTATTTTTATGAAGTTGTTTCAGTAAATTCAAAGACCTAAGAAGAAAGTTGAGATCCTTTTTTATTTATTTATTTATACAATCCTCTAATTAGAAGTTAAAATGGTGTATCCAATGGTTGAGATATCACACACCACTAGCATGCCCATGTAATCCAACATCAAAGGGCTATAAACTAATAATATTTTGACACATATTTTCAAGTCAAAATAAGATTATTTTGGGGTGGATATTCAATTTATTTGAATAGAAAATTGAATTGAATCAACTTATTAAATTTGAATAAATTTAAAATACAATTTTATTTTATTTTATTTTTTAAGATTTGATTAATTTGGTTCTGTTTGATTTTAAGAATATAGAAATTGATTCTAATTGAATTAAACAAAAATTTAAAAATAAAATAGAATATATTTAGATGAATGCCATAAGTAAATATTACTATACTTAAATGTAATTAATATATAGTTTATATTTTCATATATAATCAATATATGATATGAATTATACCTATAAAATAATTAAGATAATAAAAAATAAATTAAAATAAAAATATCTTAAAAAATTGAATTGAATTGAATTATTAAATCAAAACAAACCAAAATCAAACCAAAACAATTCAGTTTGATTTAATTCTATTTAAATGATTTTTAATTTGATTCAATTTATTAAATATAAACTTTAATTAATTCAATTTTAGCGAAAATCTCATCGACCTAAAGTTCACTCCCAAGACCACTAGAGATTTTTTTTCCCCCCAAAATGGCAATAATATATGTATTTAAGAAAGGGGCAAGTCAAGAAATAATAACGTATTCAAATCAAACTTTGATCATAGGAACAGTAATCAAAACGTAATAATTTCAAAATTAGGGTTAAAAGTACTAATTAATTTTAATAAAGAGTACATAGGGAAGAACGCACGTGCATGTCGTCGTCAAATTCATGATTTCATTATCATCAGTTGATATGCATATGCCCATTTTGCATATTATCGGGCAGCATTGGTAGAATGAAGAGTAATGTATTAATAAATTTTTATATACTTATATAACTCAATATTAATCTTATTTATTCGTTCACAACTGAGCCACAATTTTTTTGATTTCATATGATGGGCCATTATGGCTACACAAATATTAACTTTAGTAAAATTGATCAAATCGTCGTTGGAATAATTAACCCGAAAGCCGAGACTGGTATTTTAAAGATCATGTTTGGAATAACTTATAAGAAAAAAGAAAAAAAATTATTAATAAAATTCTTTTATTTTAGTTATGAAATTTTATTACTTTAATAAATTTTAAATTAATAAAATTCAATTAAATTCTATTTTTTAGAATAAATCTATAGTGAATTAGAATCATTTTATTTTCTTAAATATTCTTACTTATTTAAAACAAGTATAGTACAATTTATATTATAAAGTTAATAGAGTAATTTTATCTGAATTTTTTTAATGAGAATAAATTCTCTCAAAATCTTATAGGTTTTGACTTTATTTGACTTTTTTATTAGATTTTTTAGATGAAAGAATTGATTTTTTTTAAATATAAAATTTTCAAACAGGAGAATTATTAAAATAAATTGTTTTTATTGAATTCTTCCAAAATCTGAGTTTTCAAATAGGAAAGATTCAAATTCAACTCATTCTAGAATAAAATCTGAAATATAATTCAAATTTAAAATAATTTAAAATTTTTAAATTAAATTTGATTTTATTCTAATTTAAGTCACATATTAATCCAAATTTACTCAATCATAACATGATATAAGAAGATCTAATTTTGTTTTAATATAAATTATTAAAAATATTTATTTTAAAAAATGTAAAATAATATTTTTCTTATAGTTAAAAAAATAAATGATCTAACTCAACCTAAAACCTGAAAATAATTTGAAAATAACTTAAATTTCCACTTATATATAGACCAAATAGTCATATTGAATTTGCACAATCTAAAATGACAGGATCCAAACATATTTATAGAAATAAAAATAAAAAAAGAGGAATGATAACTAAAAAATAATTCTATCTAAAATTGACCCGAAACAAACTTTATTTTACTACCTCCATATAATGATTTTAAATCGTCAAACCTATTAGTACATTACACATGAAGAAATAATCAATAAAATAGGAAAAAGAAGAACTCCAGCCTACTCCAACTTCAAACATATCTTTACATGGCAATAAATTGTAGAATCTTTTCTTACTTTATATAAATCATGACGCCCTTCTCTCAATCTTCCATCCAAAACCCTTTTCTTTATTCTTATTCTCAATCTCAGAGCCGCCATCCCTATGAGAAAAACCTTCTTCTACAATTTCCTGCCCACAAAGGCCGAAGAAGAAGCAGCAGCAGCTCGAAACGCAAAGCTCCATGTGACTCGAACCATAATGGAAATAAGAGACTGGTTTACTCCACCACGCATCGACCCCAATAACCCATGGCAGATCAGGCGGGCCATAACAAGAAGCGAGGTTGCTACCGGCGAAGTTCTTCTCTCCCACGAAGAGACATTTGAACATGTCTTTAGGTTCTGGAACCTTGAATCAGCTAACCATGTTGTACAAGGCAACAAATGCTTTGTTGTTTTGATAGATTATACAGAGGAAAATATGCCCAAAACGTTTCAGGGTTCCTTCGTGAAGAATGGACCTAATGATACGTATATTGTAGGGTTGATGGACGTTATTCGAGGTAGGGTGATGAATCCAGGAGATGAGATTGGATTATTTTGGGATATGAGGCCAGCTACTATTGGTTTTGGTTTTAAGTTACTGCGTCGTGGAAACTCTACGAGCTGATATGCAACTTGTCGTTCTTATAATTTGAACTCTCTCTCCTTTTTTTCCAAGGTTTTTAAGATTTTAGTTAGCTTTGAAACTTGGAGGTTTTCTTCTTTCTGATTCTTTCAAGGTATGAACCATCATTGTTTTTTTTTTCTTTGGTGTCAAGTACTCAAGTCCTCTTTCAGTTTTATGTTAGGGCTGTTCACTCTAGAGTTTTCGAGAGTTTCTACCCATCATATGGCTTTATATAATTTTCGGGCTTTATATTAAATTATAAGTTTGAAAAAAAATATTTAATGAAATAGGATAGAGTGAAAAATATTTATGAAAATCGGGTATTTTTTTATTTTTCGCTAGCTAAAATAAAGGATCAGAAAGCATTTTGGAGTCATTATCTAATTAAACAAGCAGACCATCATTTTTTTATTATTTTATGCTGATCTGCTGGTTCAACTAGAGGACCAGTTAACTTTTGCTGTTGGTCCACTGGTTAAACCAGGGGACTAACAATTTTTTTTTTAATGTTTTCTTTTCGTCCGGCTCATTCAAGTAAGAGACAAATAAATTTTTATTCTTATCCCCTGGTTGAACTAGTGGACAAACAAATTTTTATTAAATTTTTGCCGTCCGCTGGTTTAACCAGAATACGGGCAGTACTTATTCAGTGCTGCGGATTGGAACATTATTTTGCATTGGTTTTCTTTTTTTTTTTTGTGAAACTTGCACTGGACATTATGTTTGCACATTGATATTTTCTACTTGTTATTTTTTATATGAATATGTATACTTATACTAATAGTTATACCATATTAAAAATTGTATGACTATATTTACAATTTGTATTTATTAAATATATTTATTTTAAGTAATATTATAATTAATATAATTTTTAGTAATTATATAATTAATATATATATACAAGTTTTTTATCTGTTAAACTATTTTCTTGATAATAATAATTATCAATAATAGTATTATTCTTAATAATATTCCATCACAATATCTATCTAATTTTATTTTATTATATATTAATATTTTTAAGTATTCAATTAATTATATTCAATTTTATAATGTAATATTTTCTTTATTTTTTAAGTATCATGCATAGTGTGTGTGTGTGTGTGTGTATATATATATATATATAATTATTTATTTGAATTTTACAAAATTTTTTAAATGATAACACTACTTTATATCATAATACAATTGTAGATATCATGATAATATCAAAATTCATTTTAATGATATTCATATTTTTCAGCACTTTAGTATTTTCACTTTTCATATTTATTGTATCAATTTATAAATTTTTAATTTCTGTAAACAAATCATATATATATATATATATATATATATTATTCTAATTGTTTTAAAATTTAAAATTATAACAATCCTTTACATATTCTTATGAATAAAATTATTTAATCTATTAAAAAATTATAACACTAATTTTTAATTTATAAACTCTAAATAATACTGGAACAACATCATTATTTTTATTGATATTCAATCATAATATCTATCCAAATTTATTTTAATGTATACTAATATTTTTAAGCACTCAAGTAAATATACTTATTTTTATATTATTCTATTTACTTTATTTTTTAATATTCAAATTTTTACAAAATTTTTAAAATGATAACACTACTTTATATCATAATACAGTTATAGATGTCATGATATTCAATAATATCATCTATCAACATTCATTTTAATGATATTCATATTTTTCAACACTTTAGCATTTTTGCTTTTCATATTTATTGTATCAATTTATAAATTTTTAATTTTTCTAAACAAATCATATATATATATATATATATATTATTCTAATTGTTTTCAAATATAAAATTATAACAATCCTTTATATATTCTTATGAATAAAATTATTTACTCTATTAAAAAATTACAACTCTATTAAAAAATTACAGCACTAATTTTTAATTTATAAACTCTAAATAATGCTGGAAGAACATCATTATTTTTATTGATAATCAATCATAATATCTATCCAAATTTATTTTAATGTATACTAATATTTTTAAGCACTCAAATAAATAACTTATTTTTATATTATTCTATTTACTTTATTTTTTAATATTCAAATTTTTACAAAATTTTTAAAATGATAACACTACTTTATATCATAATACAATTATAGATATCATGATATTCAATAATATTATCTATCAACATTCATTTTAATGATATTCATATTTTTCAGCACTTTAGCATTTTTACTTTTCATATTTATTGTATCAATTTATAAATTTTTAATTTTTCTAAACAAATCATATATATATATATATATATAT
>CATIWR010151206.1:0-35856 GCA_949677035.1 Omphalea diandra
CTACCTATAATTGGGTGATTTTTAGGCCTAGGGACAAGTTTCCATACTTTGTTTCTATCAAATTGGTTGAGTTCTTCTTACATAGCAAGTACCCAACTTTCATCTTCAATAGCCTCATCAATTGACTTTGGCTCTAATTAAGAAATAAATGCAAGATTATTATCTAAACGTAATTGAGATCTAGTACTTACACCCTTTGATGTATCACCAATGATCAAGTCCTTGGGGTGATACTTGGAGAACCTCCAATCTTTGGGTAGCTCTTGCCTTGGTTTATCCTTGTTGAAGTTGTGGTTCCTTATCCATTCTTGATGATTCACCTTCTTTTTTATTATCTCTTCTTGTAGTATCTTCTAACTCCAGTTTTTTAAGATCACCTACAGGATCATCAACAAAAGTACCTTTCCTAAGATCAAGTTTACTAGATTCATCAAAGAAAACATTTGTAGACTCTTTAACTACTATAGAACTTTTACTGAATACTCTATATGCCTTGCTTGAGGTGGAATAGCCTAAAAAGATTCCTTCATTAGTCTTGGAATCAAATTTCCTAAGACTATCCTTGGTATTCAAAATATAACACTTACATCCAAATACTCTTAGATATGAGATCTTGGGTTTTCTACCATTCCATAGCTCATAAGAGGTTTTATTGAGAATGAGTCTTTTAAAAACTCTATTTACAATATAACACGAGGTATTGATGGCTTTGGCCTAAAAGTAATTAGGTAATGAATACTCATTGAGAATTGTCCTAGCCATCTCTACCAAAGTCCTATTTTTCCTCTCTACAACACCATTTTGTTGAGGTGTTCTAGGAGTTGAAAAATTATGAAAAATACCATTCTCCAAACAATAATTTTCAAATGATTCATTTTGAAATTCTTTTCCATGGTCACTTCTAATAGAAGTTATGAAGTAACTTTTTTCATTTGAAACTCTTTTTGCAAAGCTTTTAAAAGCATCAAAAGAAGCGTTCTTATGAGCTAGAAAAGATACCCAAGTAAACCTAGAGTAGTCATCTACAAGGACTAGTGCATAATGCTTTTTACCTAAGCTAGCACTCCTAGTAGGTCCTATCAAGTCCATATGAATAAGTTGAAGTGGTCTAGATATACTTACAACATTTTTTGCTTTGTGGGAGGCTTGATGTTGCTTCTCCATTTGGCATGGGCCACATATCTTATCTTTAGTGAATTTTAGCTTGGGAAGACCTTCCATTAACTTCCCTTTAGATAGGCTTTGAAGAAGATCCATGCTTACATGCCCAAGCCTTTTATGCCATAACCAAGCTTCATTGCTTAAAGACATGAGACACTTGAAAGATTGGTTAGCCAAATTGTCTAAGTCAATTGAGTAGGTATTGTCTTTCCTTTCACACTTGAAAATAACCTCGTCATCCACCAAAGTGGTGACTGGGCATTCCCTAGGATCAAAGGTGACCTTATTACCTTTGTCACATAATTGACTTACACTCAACAAATTATATTGTAAGCCACTAACTAATAAGACATTATCAATTAATGAACAACCATCCTTACCTATGGTACCAATGCCAATTACCTTACCCTTGGCATTGTTACCAAATATGACATCTCCACCTTCTTTCTCTTTAAGTGATATGAATAGTCTTCTATTTTTGGTCATATGCTTTAAGCATCCACTATCCACATGCCAATTACTTGCTTTGGTGGTTGTCACATTTCCCTACAAAATAAGAGTTAATCACCTTTTTTTTGGTACCCAAGCCTACTTAGGTCCTTGGGGGTTAGAAATTGAAGAGTCCTCTAATTTAAGGTGAGCCTTCCTAACAAAGCAATGTATGTTTATATTCCCATATTTCATGCAATAGTGGCATTGGAGATTAGACTTGTTAGTCTTCCTCCTATGCATGAATTTAGTATAAGTATGAGGCCTTCTCATACCATGATCATGTGAATGCATGCATGGACACGTATGATGAGTAGGGGTAGAGGATTTTCTATGAGGATGACTATGCTTTTTGTTATACATGTAAGCGTGATTAGCTTTTTGAGTCTTAGCTCTAGAGCCTTGGGGAGCCATCCCTTTGCCTTTGGGCTTAGGAGGCTTAGTGCTAGTAGCTTTTTTCTTCCTAATTACCTCAATGCTTGAGGTTTGAGGTTGTCAAGCTCTAACAAATGTAGTTGTAGATGTAGAGGCTGTTCCATTAAAACCTAGACCATGCCTAATTAAAGGTGGTCTATGTGACACAATAAGAGTGTCTAAAGCCTCTTTTCATTTATGGAATTTAGAGATTGAGTTTCTAAGCTCAATGACTTCTCCTTTAAGTGAGTCATTCTCCTTTCTAAGTGAGGCTAAGGAAGAAGATGATGTAGATAATTTTATAACAGATTTCTTGAGTTCTTCATTAGAAGTCCTCAATTCATTTATAAGCTCATTTAGAGACTTGTGCTCATCTTCTAGTTTGGAGCACTTCATCCTATAGGTTTTAACTTGTGACTTATACTTGTCACACTTTATAGATAGAGCTTCTAAAAGCTCTTCATCTATATCATCTACCTCATAATTAGAATTAGAATGGGAAGATGTACTTAACTCTTGTGAAGAGTCCCCTAGTGCCATGAAGCATATGTTGGCCTCCTCTTCTTCTTCCTCATCTTCACTTGAGTCATCATTCCAAGTGGCGGAGAAGCTTTTCTTCTTTTCTTTGTCCCATCTCTTCTTCTTCTTTATCTTCGAACATTCACGCTTCATGTGCCCTTATTTGCCACATTGACATTATTTGTTCTTTCTTTTGGACTTTAGGCAGATTTCTTGAAAACTCTTCTTTCTTTTCTTCTCTTAATCAACTCTTTAGTTTTCCTTGAGAGCATAGCTAGCTCTTCTCATTCTTTATCACTATCCTCTTCATTTGAGGAGAGGTTTACTTCTTTTTCTCTCATTGAAGCTTTGAGACCCATGGTTCTCTTTTTTGGTTTTTCACTTTGGCCCCTTAGCTTCTTCATTTGCTCATCTTTTTGAATAGCCAACTCATGTGTTAAGAGCTTGCCAATGAGTACATTGTTAGGACCTTTCCAATCTCTGGATTGGACTTTTGAATGTTGCACACCCTAGCCGCAAATTTGTCAAATGGAAGAGTTTTAAGGATTTTGGTGTTTACCTCATAATTTATGAGTGCCCTTTCAAACTTCTTCATATTTGTGATAATAGACAAGAGTCGATTGGTCATTTCTGTGATGTTCTCGTTATCCTTCATCATGAAGATTCCCATTCGGTGACATACATCTCCAAACGGCTTGACTTCACTAGAGTTGTGCCTTCATAATAGTTCTCTAGAGTCTTCCCTACGGCATGTGCGGTTTGACAATGTTGCACTCTCCTAATCTCTTATTTAGAAAGTGAGCTTAGGTGAATGGCTATTGCCTCTTGTTCTTGCCATTTGACCTCCCGTGAGCTTCAACCCATTCATCCCTTAGGATTAATTCTTCATTGCCATCCACAACTTTGGTATGAGGCTTCCATTCCTTGATTACCATATCCCAAAGGTCCACCACTATATGTCAAGATAGATCTCCATCCTATACTTCCAATGAGTATAGTCGGTTCCATCAAAATATGGTCTTAGGTGTGAGTAGATTGCTTCTTGTGCCATGATCTTATTTCACCCAATGAAGGTTTGATTTGTGAAAACCTTGCTTTGATACCATTTGTTGTCCTTTGGCACAAAGAAGGGGGTTGAATTGGTGTATAAAAATTTCAAAGACAAAGAAGAAAGGAAGAAAAATGAATAGAATAGAGACAACGATTTATTGTGGTTCAAGTACAAATGACCCTACGTCCATTCCCCAATTTACCAATTGGGTATTTCACTATCTCAAGGTGTTTTCAAGCTCACACCTAACTTGCACAACTTGTGTTTTGATGGCTCACACACAACCTTACAACAACGCGTTTTTAGGCTAACACACAACCTTACAACAATCTATTTTTAGGCTAACACACAACCTCACTCAAGTGTTTCACTTGGCTCACACTAAAACCTTTCTTGAAGTGTTTTTGCAGGCTCACATTATAACCTTACAACTTGGTGTTTAATGCTCACACCTAACACTTACAATTTCATAAAGAAAATTGAAGAAAATGAGTGGCAAAGATTGAGAGCTTTAATGACTTATAATAAATTTCTTAGCAACCTTATTTATGGTTGTTTGGTGGAGTATTTATACCTAAACTTCACCAAAGAGATATTGCAGATCATATTTCATCAAATCTTTAAGACATACTTGACAGATTCTGCATTAAATGCTTAACAGTCTCAATTTGCAGTCGCTACTACTCATTAGCAGTTGCGAAATCCTAATTTTTGAAGGAAAAAGCCATTTGTATCTAACGACTAATCCACGTGGCAGCCTCTGATTAGTTCACCAGGAAAATATAGTTGTTTCCTTTCACTTGCTTTCATAAGTCACGATCGCGATCATTCTTGTACAAGCCGCGACAAAAGGACGCAAATTCATCTGCCGAAGATGGTCATCCTCTTCCTCATGATTCGCGGTCGCTACCAACAACATGCCTCTATGAAATTTGACTTCCAATGGTTTGTTGTGACACTTATCATGTCATGGTTGTGTATTTGCTTCCCTCTTGAGTCACTTTGAAATTCACGGTCGCGACTAGGGTGTGACACACACCGTGAAATCGTTTGCCAATTTTGGACTCCTTCATTTGGATGAATTGCAGCCAAGAATAGCTCTGCGATTTCGCCTGTCTGCTTTCTAGCAATGCTTCTTCACAGATCGCGGTCGCGAATCCAAAGTAGAGGTCACGATTTAGAAGTCACTTTTCATACTTGAAGATTTTTTAGCTACATCCAACTTCCAATTTAGATAAAAACTAAAGGCTGCAAAATAACACTAATTTCAAATATTATACATAATCAATCTCCTTTGTTCAGGTCAAAAAAGGTCCAAGACTTGGGTTAACTACCATAGTCCAACAGTTTGTTTTGATACCATTAATTATCTTAAGATGCCTTTGAAGGGGGATTGAATAGGGTAGTGGCAAGTTGAAAACTTTTCAAAAGTCGAAGAAAAGAATCAATCACATAATGTGTTGGCCTTTGGGTACCAAGAAGGTGGTTAAATTGATGGCCAATTTGAACTTTTGATTTTGGAGAAAGCTCACACAAATGAAAGATTAAAGATATAGCAGGAGAAAAATGATCACAAGAGTTTCATAGTGGTTCAGGTATTAACTAACCCTACATTCACTCCTTAATTCACTAATTGGGTGTTTCACTAAATCAATAGTGTTTTACAGGTTCACACTCAAACTTTACAAATGTTTTCCCAAGTCTCATACTTAACCTAGTGTTTAGGCTCACATCAAACCTTACAAGTGTTTCCCCAAGCCTACACTCAACCTTTACAAGTGTTTTCCTAAGCTCACACTCAAACCTAAACAAGAGTTTTCTAAGGCTTACTCTTAAACCTTAACCCAAGGTGTTTAGAGCTCACACCAAACTAATTACAAGGAAATAAAGTTATGATAATTCACTTTGAAAGAGTTTTGGAACAATTAAAAGGTTGTTCTCTTTCATTCTAGTGCTTTTGGTGGTGTATTTATAGGCTAACCACTAAAGAGACATTACATATAAAACTAAAGACATTACATACAAAATTATGTCTAAATCTCAAAGGTATGCTAGACATATCTTATATTAAATGCTAGTCAGATAGTGTTCACGGTCCTGACTAGGCATTCACAATCATAATTTCTCATATTACACTAAATTTGTTTAATTCATGGTAGAGAATACTATTTGTATCTAACGGCTAGTCCACATGTCACATAACCATTAGTTCTATAAGAAAAATAGTCATTATGTCCTTCGAGCCAAAGTGAAATTCATGATCACAATTTTACTTCCTTAAATGCAACAGTGATTGCGAAATCTTTTGTTTGAAATGGAAATGTTGCTTTAATAATTCACAGTCTCGACCAACATTTCATGCTCGTGAATTTTGATCTTCCAATGGTTCTTTTAGACACTTGGCATAATATGGTTGAGGACTTGATTTCCTCTAAGCAAATGCAAAATTCATAGTCTCGATGGTGAATGCAATATACATCGCAAAACCATCTATTTCAACTTGGTTCAATCTATTGTTAGGTAGTGGTCGCAATTTACTGAGTGGTGATCGCGAATTAGGATGCCACTTATAATCTTTCAGACTTAAGCTTCCATTCAACTTCCAATGCAAATCTATTTAAGAATCTGTAAAATCAACACTAGAAATTGATGAAAGACCATATCAATCTGCATTGTCAATATCAAAAAGAGTTTTGACTTAGGTTTAACCAACCTAGTCCAACATAATGATACTAAGATTTATAGAGGTATGACTCAAACCAAGCTTATATCCTCTCTTTTAGTTCCTCATTAGAGAGTCTTACTAACTAAATAACTTAAAAGTGCTATCAACAACCTTTATAAAGTGAATTTAAGGTCCACCATTAAGCCTACCTAAGGTGGATTTTCGGGCACTACCTAAAAAGCTTAGACAAGTAATTTTTAGGCACTACTCAAGCCTTTCCTTTATAGGTACTACCTTAGACCTTTCATAATGACTATGGTTTAAAGGTGATCCCAAACCGAAGAAGTATCCTCACTTAAGTTTATAACAAATATATAAGAACTACTCTCACACTCAAGCACTTATAACTAAGTGATGAACTTACACTATTATAATGAGCTTAAGAGGGTTGAAATGATATGATGTCATTTCATTGAATTTCTTATTTTCCTTTATGGATAACTCACATAAGCACTTTTACAAGCTTAGTTCAAAGGCTAAATTTTTTATCCTTTATACAAAACTATTGATCTTTCAGTTGGAACACTTCTCAAATTGAATTTCTTACCTCTAGTTCCATATATATGAGAAAAAGCAGAAACTAGCCATTATATTATGTTTGATTGTTAATATAGCTATTATGAATTAGTGAAATTCAATAGTCATTGAGCTTTATCAATGCTTATTGCTATAACTTTCATGATTGTTGGCTACAAACTAACTTCCTTATCTACAGCTGTTGGCATGATCCAATGCTTATTAGTACTAGCCATAGAAAAGGTCTCCATGTAACTGGCTTCTCTTTCCTTATGTAATAGTCATATCCAATGGTCATTAGATTTTGGTCCATAGTCTTTGGATTTGTTCAATACTCATTAGTGTGATCCTCCATCATCATCAGACTACTTAGAAAGTTTAGCTACTTTTATTAATTTTTTCACTATTATTGGAAATCTCAATGCCCTATTGAAATACATTCCATGATCATTATTCTGGTGGTTTATGTCCTATTGGTACTTATAAAAAGTTTAGCTAGTTTCAAAAGACTTTCATATGGGCATTGTGAAACTCCAGCACTCATTGATTGTCTTCAATGCGGGTTGGTGCACATCCCCATAGTTGTTGGCACTTGTAAAAAGATTTTCTAACTTATTGAACTTTCGTAAGTGTTTATCACTAATTGTTGAAATACTTTAATGATCATTTCAATAGTTGTTGGTGTCATTCAGCAATCATTAGGATTACTTCCACCATGGTTGACAGTGTTTAAGCTTTCAAAACCTTATCACTTGGCATCTACATCAACCTTGAATCGGGAAACCTTCTATTCTTCTTATGAAATGATTAATTGAGGGATTTATAATATCAAACTTGGAGAACTTACACAAATGATAAATTATAATTTATTTGTAATCATCAAAATAAGAATCTAGAACCTAAAAGGTTCAACATTTAAAGATATAATCCATCAGAACAACTATCTATTGATTTGAAAAAAGGAGGTGAAAATTCCTAAAAAAATCTTTTTCCTAAATATTAAATAGTCCCTAAGATTGAACACAAACAATTACCATCTCATTTAAAGTATGTACTTTTAGGAGAATCTTCTACTATACTTGTTATAATTTCTGTACATTTAAGTAATTAAGAAGAAGATAAACTTTTGCATATTTTAAGAAAACATGTTTAAAGCTTTAGATTATTCTATAGTTGACACTAAAGCATTAATCCTTCTTTTAGCATGCATAAAATTTTGATGGAAGAAAATTTTAAGTTCTTAATTGAGCATCAATATAAGTTAAACCCTTATATGAAATAAGTAGTTAGGGTTAAAGTAATTAAATTCTTAGACACTAGCATGATACATCGCATCTCATATAGTAATTGGGTACATCCTATTCAAATAGTTCCTAAAAAGGGTGAGTGATTATGATTATTAATGACAAAAATGAGCTCATTCCAGCTTCACACAACTTCGTATAAATAATTCCCAAGGTAAAAATTTCCTTTTATATGCATAAAGTTGTCAAGGAAGAAGGAGAATCATTATGAGACTATCTAATCAAGTTTAACAAGGTGGTTGTGCAAATAAATAGCCTTAATAATCAGGTGGTAGTAGACACGACAATTAGAAACTATAAGAATCGCAGGTTCTTCGACTCCTTCAGCATTGATCCTTCCAAAAACTTTTATAAGCTAATGGAAAAAAGTAACAGGTTTATTCGTATGGATGATAATTTGTAGACTTACTTATGTGACCTGTATAGGAAAAAAGATGAGAAAGGATGAGGTGATAGAGAAAATGACAAGCACCAAGCTAAGTCAAGAGGAACTCACTTAGGCCCCATAGACTTAAGCAATAGCTAACTCGATACTATGTACTAGCAAAAGTGAGGTCCTCCACTGGATCAAAAGGTCAGGAGAAAGAATCCACTTCCTTTGACCATTGAGAAGCTCAGCCACTAAAAATAAAGACAAATATTGTAGCTTCCATAAGAATAATGGATGTGTTACAAAAGAATGCAAAGACTTGAAAAATGACTAATCTAATAAGGCAAGCTCAATTAGTTTAAGAAAAAAGCAGCTCCAAAGGAAAACAAGCATAAGCGTCTACAAGAGGATGGATATTAAAATAAAATACCTAACAATAGGCAATATGCAAGAGTGATTGATGTCATAACCAAAGGAACTACAGAAGGAGAAACCTCTACCTTAAGAAAGTGGCAGATCCATCAGGTATACTTTATTAATAGTAAGGAGAACATGGAGGAACCAATGTTCTGCCCCATCACCTTTTCTTCAACAAAGGATGATAGGAAACTCAACACTTTTCATGCAGACACCTTAGTCGTTCAAGGTCAAATTGAAAACTTCTTGGTTAAATGGATCTTGATGGATGATGGCAGCTTGATCAATATGATGATTATCAAAGCACTTGGGCTAGATTTCTAGAAGTTACCCCAAGTTCAAACCGCTTTGACCAAGCTCAAAAGAACTTGATGTAATGGGTTCCATCAATTTGAATATGGAATTTGGTGACAAATAAATCATAAAGAAGTTAAAGGTCATGTGAATGGTGTTAGACATTCATTTCACCTATAATGTCATTGTTGGATGATCGATCCTATATGAGACAATAACATGTATTTGCATCCAATGCCTTATAATGAAAATTCCAACCAAGCAGGGTGTGGTAGTTATAAAAGGAGATCATAAGACAACACGAGAGACACACATAAACATCCTTAAGGAGGTAATCATGTTATTTCTTTTAAACCATTAGATTTTATCCCTAAAAACGCTCCTAAAAATGTCAAGCCAACAGTAGACCTAAAACCCTATCGGTAGGCGAAGACCGAATTCTCTATATTAGAACAAAACTCGTTGAACCCATGGAAAAAGATATCAACTAATGTTGCACACTTTTGCCTAGTTTCCTTCAGATATCACTAAGATCGATCCCTTAGTTATCACCTATAAGCTCAACCTCGACAACTCAGTTAAACCAATCAAGCATAACTAAAGGAACCACATGCTCGAATGCTAAAGAGCCATAGCCATGAAAATATGCTAATTGTTGCATGATGAATTCATTCGAAAGGTGCAGTAACATGGTGTTAATAAAGAAATTGAGTGGAGAATGAAAAATGTGTGTTGATTTCACAGATCTCAACAAAGTCTACCTAAAAGACAGTTACCCCCTACCCAACATAAACTAGCTTGTTGATTCTACAAAAGGATATGAGCTTGAGAAGTTTATTGATGCATTCATAGGGTATCTCCAAATATAGATGTTCATGTTGGATAAAGAGAAAACAAGTTTCATGACCCATAAAGGCAACTATTGCTACAAAGCCATGCCCTTGGGGCAAATGCAGGCTAACTGTCAGAGGTTAGTAAACGACATGTTCAAAGAGCAAATTGGGAAACAGTGGAGATTTACGTGGATGATATGATAGTGAAAAGCTGACAAGTTGAAGACCAGGTAAAAGACCTAAACAAGGCCTTCAAAATTGTTAACTAATGCAATATGAAATTTAATCGAGAAAAATATGCCTTTGGAGTCCAAGTCAATAAGTTCCTTAGCTTTATGATTTCCCAGAGAGGCATAGAAGCTAACCCAAAAAAATTAAGGCAATCTTGGATATGAAGCCCCCTGAACAATTAATGAAGTCTAGAAACTCAATGGAAGGATTACAGCTCTCAGAAGATTCATATCCTCATTAGCTCGACATTGTTTACCTTTTTACAAGACATTGAGAGATCTTAAAAATTCAGATGCGGTGACGAGTGCCAAAAAAAACCTTTGAAGAACTAAAGACATTCTTTGGCTCACCACCATTACTTAGTCGCCCTTTACAAGACAAGCTGTTATTCATGTACCTAGCAACAACCAAAGGCACAATTGTATTAATCCTAATTAGAAAAGAAGAAGCAGAATAGAAGCTAATATATTATGTCAGCAAGTTCCTTAAGGATGCCAAACTGAATTACCCCATGCTAGAGAAATTGGCTTACTCTTTATTCAGCTCGGCTATGAAACTGTGACACTACTTTTAATCCCACACCATAACAGTCCATACAGATCAACCCTTAAGGAAGATATTGCAAAAGGTAGAACCTTTAGGATGAATAGTAGAATAGATAATCTGGCTTCATGAATTTGATATCAAATTCGAACCAAGGTAGACTATAAGGGCTCAAGTCTTAACAGATTTGTAGCTGAGCTAATATGTGTGGAACTGAAGCCCAAAAAGACTAACAACATAGAAGAATAGAAGTTATACATATACAGAGCCTTAAGTACAAAAGGGGCAAGAGCATGAATAGTCCTACAAGGACCAGATAAAATAACTATCAAATATGTTGTTGGTTTAAAGTTCCAAGCCTTCAATAATGTAGTAGAATATGAAGCCCTGATTACTCCAACTAGCACAAGAGTCCGACCCAAACACCTCTATATACATAGCGAATCATGGTTAGTGGTCTAACAATCATCAAAGGCCCTACTATGCTTAAAGATGTTAAGCATGCTAAACACATCTTAATAAGTATTGAAATGAAAGGAGGAAGATGGACATTAGAGCAAAGCCCTTGAGAAAGTAATGAAAAAAATAGATTCCCTAGCCAACCTAGCCACCTCTCATTACACCGCTATGCTCAAGGGAGTTTTAATAGAAGAAAGACTACAACCCAACACCTTATAATTGATTAATATAGCTATTATAACCAAAGAAGACAATAGAATGAGCCCCCTTATTAAATATTTAAAGTATGGATAACTCCCAACTGAGAGAAAAGATGTTCAAACCATCATCAGTAAAGCAGTAGACTATGCCAAAGAAGACAGAGTCCTTTACAAAAGCTCTTACAACCAATCTTAGCTCAGTTGTGTTTCCCCAGAATATGAAAATTATATGCTTAAGGAAATTCATGAAGGCATTTGTGAGGCTCATAAAGCTACCAATACACTAGCTAGGAAGGTTGTCTTAGCAGGAAATTTCTAGTGCTTCATGTTCAAGGATGCTAAAGAGCTAATACAAAATTGTGACGCTTATCAGAAGCATGGCACCATCCTTCGACAACCAATAGTTGTTCAATAGCCTATTAGCTTAACATAGCTTTTCTTCCAATGGAGAATAGACATCTTGGGCCCCTTTTCATAAGCAGGATATTTCTGGCCCTCCATGTTCAAGGTTGCTAAAGAGTTAGTACAAAAATGTGACGTTTGTCAAAAGCATGGCACCATCCATCGACAGCTAGTAGCTGTTCAATAGCCTATTGGCTTAGCATAGCCTTCCTTCTAATAGGGAATAAACATCTTGGGCCTTTTTCCATAAGTACTAGACTAAAGGAAATTCATAATGGTGGTTATATACCACTTCTTTAAGTGGCTAGAAGCTGAAGCCCTCGCCACAATCACCTCGACTAATATACTAGACTTCTTTAAGAAAAATGTGATATGTTGTTTTGACATTCCAAAGGTGCTAATAATAAATAGTGGAAGTGGTTTGATAATGATTAGCTCTATTCTTATTGCGCTGATTTAGCCATGGACCTTTGGTTCACCTTTGCAACTCATCTACAGGTAAGTAGGTTGACCAATGTAACTAATAAGATAATCTTGCAAGGGATAAAAAAAAAAAGGCTAGATGATGCAGGAGGCACCTAGATAAATCAGCTTAACCATATTCTTTAGGCCTTCAGAATAATAAAGGGCCAAACACCATTCTCTTTGGTATATGAGACCAAGGTGGTAATTTCTATGAAAATTGGTCTTCCCTCATATAGAGTCCTTCATTGCACCCCTAAGCAAAATTAAAAATATCTTCACCTTAACTTGCATAAATGAGAAAAAGCTATCATCTGAGCTACAACATATCAACAAAGAGTAGCTCAATTTCATAATAGAAGAGTCAAGAATTAAGCGCTCAAAGAAGGCGATCAAGTGTTTTGCAAAACTGACAAAGCTCAAGGAAAGGCTAGAGTAAGTAAACTCGATGCTACCTGGGAAGGTCATATAAAATAACTAAAATGGTAGGCCCTACAACATACAAACTAGAAACTATAGAGGGAAAGCCCATGCCACACATATGGAACATGGAAGCACTTAAAAAATACTTTATGTAAGCAACTTTTGTTGCCTCTCTTTTGTAGCAAATAAACATTCTTTTGATAAAAAATGAACCAAAGTCACTACGTAAAAATTTTTATCTTATATGATTGCTCCTCTTTACATTTTTTGAATATGCGACGAGCTAATCTATCTTACGCATTATAGTACCCAACTAATCTACTTCGTGCACATATTAACAAATACTAAGAAAAGTGTCGAGCTTAAAAATAATGTACCGAGCTAATTTATCTCATACATTAAAATCATCATCAAAATATTTAATCTTATCATATACTGAGATAATCTATCTTATACATTATTATTATCGAGCTAACCTACCTCGTATAATTAAGTTACTTAACATCATACTAACAAGATCAAAAGCCTAAAAAGATTTAAGGATAAATAAAGAAGCCAAAATTGTGAGCTCATATCTTTTCAAAGTTTAGCATATACTTCTAAGTGTTTTACATTAGTTCAATATCCATAATAAGCATAAAAAGGGAACAAAGTCATAATAAGAAGGCAAAATTCTCATTAACTTAAAAACATTTTTTACATAGATAGAAAAAGAAATGAGAGGTCTAAGGTTAATTGAAAGCCTACATCTATTCCTCTGGCACATTTTGTTTCTCTTCCTTATCATCACTTGGCAAAATATCACCTATATAGTAAAAATCAATGCCCAAGTGAGATTTGGCAAAAACACACCGTATTTTTTCATTATATGCAATACAAACAGAAGATATTTCTTTTAAAGTTAACGACTAAATGACAGCCTCCTTTCCCTATAAGTTTTTCACATTCTAGCTTAACTTTATATTTTTTTCATTATATGCAAAACAAATAGAAGACATTTCTTTTAGAGTTAAAACCGAGCTACAACTTCTTTTCCCAGCAAGTCTTTCATGTCTTGGCTCAACTTGGCATTTTTCTTCTTTATCCCTTCTAGCTCAGTAATTTTCTCTTTTAATTCTTCCTTAAAGGCAGACAGCTCGATCATGCTAGTCTCGATCTTCAGTTTTTCTTAGGTCTCGCTTAGCAAGTTTGATGAGGTAGTAACCTACTATAACATATCTTGGTGCATTTTTAACAAAGTATCAAAAACATCACGAGCCTTCATTAATAAAGTCTCCAACTCGATGAATCTTTTCATCTCTTTCTCTATAGCTTTAAGACAAAGACCAAGGGCCACCTAGGTCACTACTGCTGCATAAAGATAGAAACAAACTTAACATCCCTACAAAAACTCAAAAACTTAAAAATATATGTTACAATACCTTAAGGTTGAGCATTTGTGCACAAGCCACTAGCTGCCTATTTGTGAGGTGGCCAAACCTCTTTTCATCAATGGGTAAGAGGCAAATCCTACCAAGCATCTTACTAATCATTTGATTACTCAACAAAAATGGGTCATATTTATTCTTCAAAAACCTACAGGGTCAGGGCATCGATTCAGGTTCCTCATAAACATGAAAAGCTTTTTATCCGATACGAACTCCACCACCTTTACACAGACCTTCTTAGATCGTGGAAATTCAATGGACATTGCTTGTTCATCACTTCCACCATTCAACAGATGGAATAGGCTTATGGTAATCCCCTCAACCCTTTCCAATCTCGATTTGGGAGGTAGTAAACTACTATAACTGTTTGGCCCTACCTGAAGCCGCCTCCTCTACACGACCATCTTTCTGTCTTGCCATCTCTGTCTTTTGCGCTTTCATATCCATTTTTACAAAACGTAAAAGTATTAATAAAGATAAGTAGGCAAAAGTCTAAATCGTGCTAAAACAAATTTACTAAAATTAACCCAAATAGGAAGATATTTTTATATCAGCTTAGTCAAATTAAAAGGGTCCTCTAGTAAAGCTCAAAGACAACTGGCTCATTCTTGTTCCCACTTAGTAAAGGTTAATGTATAATCCTATTAATCTCTCTTAACCCACTTAATGGGGAAAACCCACATCATCTTTATAAATAACAATGAAAAATTTATGTTTTCAACCCTTTATTGAAGAAGGATAGTGGGTAAACATCCCCATACTGGGCTTAGAAGACACGTGTAGGTGATCCTCCCTACCTCGATCCTTAATCATAAAAATGTGTCTCACCAGCCTAGTAGACACATGAATCCCTTTCTCTTGAGCCAAAAGATACAAGCTTACCAGTATCCTAATACCATTTATAGGCTCACAATACCTCTTGGATAAATTATGGTACTGGCAATCTAAACCCAGCCTTTAAATCGTCCTCATATAGCATGAATTGTTTAGGGTCAAGCATATAAAATACCTTCAGTTCTAGCCCTAGGATGCTTAGCTCATACTTTAGAGGAATATTATACCTAAGACAAATTTAGGCCAAACTCTGAGTTGAGATCCCACTCCTTACTTCAGCTACCTGGGGATTTACCCTTTGGACCTTAATTAGCTCAAGTTGGGGTTTTACAACAATTAGGTCTGTGGTAGCCTCACTAAGACCAACCCCAATATTTGAACCTTGCCTCTCCTCCAGCCCGTCCATATTATCTCCATATCATTCTTCCCACTCATCTTCTTCCTTTACTTCTCCTAAGTCCTTCTCCCTCATTACCTTAGCCTCATCTGCACCTTTCATAACATTTTCCAACATAACTTTGGATCTACAAAAATAGAAGGAACATCGACCAGAATGGATGCCATAGGAATAGCATCTTCAACAACTTTTGGGTCCATTATGTAGCTTTTACCACAGGAAAATAACAAAACAAGGGAGAAGAGGAAGAAAAGAACAAAACAAACACCTCACCTCTCAAAGAAGGAACACTCTGGAATCCCTATTGTAAGAGAGGTTCAAAAAATGGAACATTGTTAAAGGCATAAACGCAACAAATGAAGACACTGCATAAATATAGGCATACTTATATGCATGATAAAGAAAATGGAAGATTAAGGCAAAAGGAACCATCACTCACGTTAAACAATCCTGATCTCTTTGATCAAAGTTATATGCTTGAAACACGATGAATGCATGCCACGTGGTGCAGTGATTGACACAATGTTTCATTTCCAAAATTTTGAAATTCAGACTTTCTTATTCCATAGTCGTTCAACCCATATAGACCCGGTTGATCCTATGGCACACTGATCGGTCAAGATAACTTAGAATTCTTAACTCCAAACCAAACCCAACATGTAAACAAACTCAGATTAAGGGGCAACATGTAATGCTACCCAAGTAGATATGGGCTATACTTAAGAACATAAAAGGCCCAGCTAGGCCTCAATGATCACATCTAATGACCAATATTGGTTCGATCCACAACAAGGCCCAAAAATTCATAAGCCACTATGGCTCAGCCCAATCAAGGGTAGTTAAGTCCATAGCCTATCCTCATTAGGAAATTGTGATCACTCAATGAGAAGCTAATCATTACCAAGAAACTATACTTCTAATTAGGAAAAAATACAAGTTCTACTTCAACAAGAGAATAAGTCTCCCTAACCATTATATAAAGAGTCTCACCATATATTTCTCACACGTAACATTCACTTTCTTTTTATCTTTAACATATTACTAACTTAAGAATCAGAGTGGACTTTTAGCAACTAGAACGATACCCTCTCACCTCTGTTGTCTTGTAGGAACCTAGTTAAAACTACTTGGGCCAACCATCTCAACTCAATCCAAATCACCCAAACCAACTACTGTAATAAGCCTAACAACATCACTACTTTAATAACTCATAATAAAATTTTATTCCTAAAAAACTCATAATAAAAATTTATCATCTATCAAAAATATATTCATCTAAGAATTAACTCCAAATAATTATTGATTTTATTTTTTCCAATAAAATAAAAATAACAAAATTATTGGTTTAGGATCTCCCAGAAAAATGATACATTCCTTCAATTCACACTTATACTTTGTAAAAAAAAAAAAAAAACTTTTAACTTCAATATAAGCCATAAAAATTTCTCAAACTTTCCCAAAAGCTTAAATCACCAAAACTACACAATATTGATATAGAACAAATGTGACCGGCCCGGCCCATTTACACTTTACAAACGCAACCGACCGTGGCAGAAAGAATAATAGCGCAGAATCTAAAACCCTACATCGTTGCTGTTGTGCTAATTATCGAAACTTCTCGATCTTCTTTCGTTCTGCTTTATTTTTCACCTTTCAACAGCTACATCACCGGCCAGCTTCGTATCCGTTACGTTGTCTTTGGAGGTGGTTACTGCTAAAGTGTCATTCTTTCTTGTTTTTGTCACTTTTTCTGGTATAGATATAGACGGCATTTACATTTTGTAAGCCTCAACCGAGTGTAGCATCGAAACTCACCAGATGGGGATGAAACTGTTCAACGATGACGAGGGGGGAGGAAACGACTATATTTCAAAAATCGAAATAGATAAGGAATTCGCCCGGCGATACGAGCACAACAAGAAGCGCGAGGCTCTCCAGCGATACGATGAGCTCAAAAAGAAAGGCCTAATCGAAGAAGAATCAGAATCAGAATCGTCAGAGTCAGAGTCAGACTCGGATACGAATGAGCTGAGCAAGAAGGAAGATATTAAGAAGTTATTTGAAAATTTAAACAAGGTAAAGAGACGAGACCCTTCTATTTATGATGGAAATTCCAGGTTTTTCGATTCAGATTCCGATACTGAAAATAATGTTGAAGAAAATAGGGATAGAAATAATAATAAGAGAAAGAAAGCTATGTACTTGAAGGATGTGGTGGCTCAGCACTTAATGGATAAAGGGCCTGAATTTGAAGATGATGATAGTGACAACAATAATAAGGAGAGGAAGACTTACAATGAGGAACAAGAGGAGTTGAGGAAAGCTGTTTTAGATGCGTTGAATGATGATGGTGATGATGAAGGGGATTTTTTGAAAGTGAAAGAGGAGGGAAAGAATGAAGAGCTTGATGATGATGATGGTGGTGAGTTTGAGAAGAAGTTTAGCGAGTATTTTGGAATCGAAGGAGAATTGGATGAGAATAATAAGTTTTTGAAGGAGTTTTTCGAGAAACAAATGTGGGTTGATAGGGGAGAAATTAAGGATAAGAGGAGGGTTGTTGAGGATGGTGAAGTGGATGAATTGTTGAGAGATGAGGAGGAGATTGGGAGGCAGGAGAAGTATGAGGAGTTTTATAATTTTAGATATGAAGAGAATGCTGGGGATAGGGTGATGGGTCACGCTAGGAAAGTGGTGGGGTCAGTTAGGAAGAAGGAGAATACGAGGAAAGACAAGAGGAAGATTAAAGAGGAGAAGATGAAGGCTGCTGAAATTGAGAGGAAGGAGGAGTTGAAGCATTTGAAGAATTTGAAAAAGAAGGAAATGGAAGAGAGGATGATGAAGGTGATGGTGGCTGCTGGGGTGAGGGATGATAATGACTTTGCATTGGATTTAGATGATTTAGAGGATGATTTTGATCCAACAGAGTATGATAAAACGATGAAAAAGGCTTTTGGCGATGAGTATTATAATGCAGATGATGTGGATCCAGGATTTGGTAGCAATAATGATGATGATGGGGCTGATAGAAAGAAACCAGACTTTGACAATGAGGATGAGTTACTTGGTCTTCCCAAAGGGTGGGATGAAGTTGAGAATCGCGATGGGTTTTTAGCTGCAAGGGAGAGGCTCTTAAAACAGAAGGCTGAGTATGGTAATGATGATGACAACAATGAAGATGAGGTGGGAAATGCTGTGGAGCAGAATGAGGAAAGTAAACGGAAGAAGAAACGTAAGATGTCACTTGTGAAAAAAGCTAAGGAGGAAATGTTGGAGGAGTATTATAAGTTGGATTATGAGGATACAATTGGAGACCTGAAGACAAGATTTAAGTATGCTAAAGTGAATCCTAGTAGGTATGGATTAAAGACGGAAGAAATATTGATGTTGGATGACAGGGAGTTGAATCAATATGTATCTATTAAAAAGCTTGCTCCTTATAAGGACAGAGAATGGAAGGTACCTAATAACATGAGATACGCACAAAAGATGAGGATTAGGGAGCTTCTCTGGGGGAGACTGAACGACAGGATGATCAGCAAGAAGAAAAGTTCAAAAGATGATGGTGATAAATCAAAGCAAAATAAGTCAAAGGATGATGGTGATAAATCATCTTCAGTTGTGGGTTCTCGTCAAAATGGAGTAGCAGAATTGGAGGAATCGAATGTTGATTTAGGCAAACTATCCAGGCGAGCCAGGAGGAAGCGTCGTCAAGCGGTAACCAAGCTTTCACAATCTCGAATGGCAGCATACCAAAATATACAACCCAAGGCTAAGAGCAAAGGAAAGCACTGTTGACTGATTACTAACAGCAATTAAGGCTGTTATGGATAAAGGTAAATTTAAACATTGAACTAATGATTGTTTTAAATCGTTCTTTTGTTTGTACTGGTATAAGTTTATAATCTATATAATATTATTTTCTTTTGGTTTTGCTGAAGTTTAGGCATGTGCTGCAGGAACGTTTACGCTCTTATTCTATAATGGTCACTAAAAAATGATTTTGTTCAATTAAATCACTAAACTTTGATTTTTGTTCTATTGTGGTTTATTGGCCAATTTTTCTGGCGGTGTTTCTACTCTCAATTGATTGTGTTTTGAATTTTTTGTTAAAACTCATAAAAATAGAAATTCAACTCGCACTCATGAAACAAAAATCCAAAATAATTCAATAATGGAGTAGAATCATAAGAAATATAGGCCAATAAACTACAATAGAACAAAAATCAAAGTCTAGTGATTCAATTGCAGAAAATCAATCAATTAGTTATCACAATAGAATTTTGATCATAATTCAATGACTATTAAGACAAATTGGGCCCATATGCTACATTTCAAAAACGTTATTCTCATTCTGCTGATTGTGGCAAAACTTAGCTAGGAATGAACGTCACTATAATGACAAGCAGCAGTAAAGGATTGATTTACCACTAGCTTGAAGTTGAAGGCAATGAATGGTATAGGGAGTCGGAAGACAAGTTTGCAAGGGTCGAGTAGCAGAGTCAACTTCTGATTGAGAGGTATTCCGTCCAAGGATGGGGACAAACTTTTGAGGATCAGTTACAAGAGGGTTGTGGGGACAGGAAAAGAGCTTTGCATTAATAACTTTTATTTTCAAAAGATTGGCCACTACAGTAGTTAATAACTTTCTCACTGGATTGTCCTTGTTAAGGCTTTTAGTTTATCAGAATCATTTTAGGTCCAGGCTTTAGTTCATTAACTGGAGTTGGGCTTTTCCTGTGGGCTGAGGGACTAGAGAGCATGGTTGTCCCTCAGCCTATGGAAAGCATGGTGTTTTATTGTACATAATCAAATTGCTGTTGCTTTTAATCATTTGTTGATATGCCAAACCGTGTCATCTGCTTATTTGCAAGTAATTTCCTGGGGTGGAAACTGTTTCTGTTGTGTATCTGAGTCTCTATACCCTTACAAGAAAGGCATTGCAAGTTTGAGGTTAGCAGCCCAACCAACCCTACAAGAATTACAAGGTCTTTTGCTGAGTTAGCTTTAGTCCATTTTCCTTTACATTGTTGGTTAGTATCGGTGATCTGAGTTGTGTTGCTTTTAGTTATTTGTCCTGTCCTAACTCCTAATCTCCTCTCTGAATAACTTATAGCTCCATTTCTTGCTCTTTTTTTTGCAGATATGTGCTATTACACCATTAGTGATATGCATGTATGCATATGGATATAATTACACATTCATGATCCGTGTAATTCAAAGCCCAGAACTGCTTATGACTAATCATATTTCGCTTAATGTATGCAGGTTGTGATGCAATATCATTTGGTATGGGACAGCTAATGCATGAAGACATGATTAGGGCTTCGAGCTATACCTGTATTTTTTTATTTTTTTTTTTACATTTTGTTTTATGTAATTTATTGAGAAATAAAATTTTGACTTGTCAGTTGCATGGCCCCAACTTGGAATATTTTTAATCATGATAGGATCTTGTGTTTATTATTATTTTGTTACAATTTCCTCTTCCTAACTGTTTTTGATGTCAAAATAATGGAGTTCATATGTTTTTTAAGCTTTGGATTTTTCTTTTTTTGCAATTTTGAAACATTTCAAGGAGATTGAATGCAATTTTCGAGTTTGTTTTGGTTGTGTTAGCTGCTTACTTTTTTGGCTTTGTAGATGAAAATGATTGGGAGCTATGTTTAGATTTGCTGCATTGCTCAATACTGATTGTAAAAGGGAAATAAATTCAAAACAAGCAAAGAAAATGGAAAGGGGAGAAATGTTGTTATTTTTAATGAATTTGGGAATCTAATTATGCTTCATTGGAGACGAAAGTTCAAATCAAGAAATCATTTGAAACAAATTGTAAGAGAGGTACTGCTATTTTAGTTAAATTGATTGGAGTTTCTTTTGTAGTCTATGTTATCTTTTTTAAAATTATCAATCATGTTTGATTGTTTGTTTTGATCTTGCAATGACCATCGGCTTTTTTTGTTGAATTTGTTTCTGAATTGCTTTGATGGCTTTTTCTTGCTTGTTGCAGGTGATATATTGTGGTTTGAATTACGATCCGCTTTTGGACTGAACTTTTAAATAACTATTTTATTTGTTGTATTTTCTTCTGCACGTTGTTTTAGTATGTATGTTGTTCCTCAGGAAATTAGAAATTTGAAAGTAGAAAAAAAAAAAGGTAAAAAAAAAAAAAAGTTTCCATGAGTATGGCTGACATGACACCACGTCATAGCATGGCTTTGATGTGCTGTTATCTTACTATGGAAATGTGACACCTGAAATAATTTGAAACCATTATTTTCTTTTTCCCCAGATGAAATGAGTACTTGTTGATAATGTGATGTGGCTCTCTCTCTTAGTCATGGTTTGATGAGACTGGAAACGCCCATATCCAATGTATTTTCTCTTATTTTTATGTGTGGATTGAGAATGACCCAGATAGAACTTGAATGCTATAATCTTGATCTGTCTTGGTTACAGAAAAATCAAATAGCATCCTTGGTCCTATTTCTCTCTCCAGTATGATAAATTTTACTTATTGGCATCTTCTCTGTGGATAATGTGATCCAAATAATGTTAATCTCTTAACTTGCAAATTCATTAGATTACTCATGCCAATGTTTTGATTGCTGTTTCAAACATTAGGAAAGTCTCAGCAACATATAAATATGCTGTGTTTGTTGACATCACCATTTATGTTTTTCTTTTTGTTAAATTTGGTTGTGGCGTTTATTTATTTATTTACTTCCAACCTTATGGTTGTCTGATTCTTTTGTCTAGTGACTTCAAGTGATACTATCTTCTATCTGTTAAGTTCTTAATAACATTTAGGAGGGGAGTTTTGTTTTTTGTAAAACCTATAAAACCCTTTTTGTCAAGGTATGAGATGATGCTTGGACTATATTTTGGTATTTTTGGTAATGCCATAACCTCGCTGGGACCCTGTGCAGCCCACATTCAGAAGATTATTGAATATTGCATTTAGGATACTTATGTATGACAGATGTTTTCATTTTCTGTATTCTCTTGGCAATGCGACTTGATCTTATGATTGACATGCAAGCTTTGGAGATTGCCAATGTAGGGCTCACTGAGTATTTTTTTGGAAAGTATTTTAAGTCTTCTAAAAGAAAATATAAGTTTACGTTAGATTATAGCAGGGAAAACTATACATGTTCTTAAACACGTAAAATTTATTGATCCAGTAGAAAGTGACTAGCTACGCTGTTGGATTCACTAATGATTGTTTTTATGTTTTGCCCTCGAAGTTCAAGATTGAGCATAATGTGAAAAGAACAGGAGATATTGACATGGCTTGTTTTCTAAAAATAGTGAAATATCTAAAGGGAATGCAACTAACCTTGCTTGTTTATTTTTGAAGTTTGTTAAAACTTGTTTGAGATGCAGTCCAGATTTTATGTTGCAAAAATAGTGATTTTGAAACTTTATCTTGGATCTATCCATATTAGGCACTAGTTGGTTCCGTAACTGCTGAGGTAGGTGTGATACGAATAATGTTCTGGTTCAACTGTGCAGTTTGCAGACTCTCTCTTGTAGGTGAACTAGAATCGTTGTTTAAGCCTGAACGGAAGAGACATGCTCTCTATCTGTCTAGCATAATTCTCAATATGTGGCAATACATGTTTTTCTCTCGTTGTATAATTCATTGATGATTATGCACAACAGTCCGACATTGAGGGAGTCTTGACTATCTTGGAACTCATAAGTTTCCCCTTATTCAGTGTATGAAGTTTTCCATTTCTGTTAACTACATGTGCCAATTTACTGATATTAAAACAAGGTGCGATGCTAATTTTCCCCCTTCATGAAAAGAGTGAGAATGATCTCAACAATATAAGGTCTGCAGCCTAGTCCCAGCAGTTCACTTTGGTGATAACCCATTTGAATTAGGTAAGGTTGTTTCGATGGTTTTCATTTGAGGATCTTTTTTCAAATATAACTTCCTGGACTTGCTCTTAAGGTTATCTGATGCCTTAAAGGTTTTTGTGAAAGGAACCTCAAATGTTGTTGCTTCATCTCTGACCTAAATGGAAATACCATCATAGGAACAAGGGATGCTAAGCTGTCAAATGAACCTTCACTTCTAAATTTGGGTACAGGGGAGTCATCATCTAAGTTCGTTACACAAGTTGCATGCCTTGTGAAGTGAGTGAACTCTACTTCATTCTTCTTTGTGCATGTCTACATTTGTTCTGAGTATGTTATGATAACTAATTTCACCTTTTATTGCAGATTGGTTGATTCATGAGATAATGTGGATTTGTTGTTGAAACAACCTAATTGTGAATTGATAATCAAGAAAAAGGAGGCCTCGCCTCAGTCACCATCTCCTCTTATTTTTATGATGCATTCACCTTCATCATCACCACCACCACCAGTAATGTCACTAGCTCCACATGTTGCTTCCCCTACAACCTTTAGTCCACCCCCATCTCGTTCTCCTCCTGCAACCCAAGTGATCACATCCATCACTTGAATGCCCTATCTAAGACTAGGTAAACCACCTCTTATGAAGATAAACCATGTACTTAATAGTTTGTCATGAATGATGCTAACTTTATCATGGACATGACACCTGTTCAAATTAAGACTGAAATTTAAGCAAGATAATAGCAAGAACAAGTTTTGGGAGTAAAGCTGGAACTTGAACTTAGCTCCTTTCATACATTAATCATTTTAATGCAATCCCAACTTATATAACTAATACAAAAGAGTTCTTGAATCAGATTCTTTGCAATGGCAATGGCAGACTTGTTGTCCACCCAAATTAGTATAGGATTTGCTTGAGTAAAACCAAGATCAGTTAGGATTTTTCTAAGCCAAATGACTTGATTTCCAACATTTGCAACTGAGATATACTCAACTTCAGCAAATGACTGATCAACAACTTCTTACTTTTTTGAATTCTAAGAGAATGTCTCACTTACAAATGAAAACATATAACCAAAAGTGCTTTTATAATCATCAAAACTTCAACCTAATCACTATCAACATACCCCTATAATTCATCACTTTCACACTTACTAAACTAAAGACCATGATCAACAGTGCCTACAATATACGTCAAAACTCTTCTTGCATATTAAGATGGATTTGACTTGGACTTTGCGTGAACCTTGAAAGTAAACTTGCTACAAACTTAATATCAAGTCTGTTTCAGCGAGACAAAGCAGACTCCCCACAATGCTTTTATACTCTGAAGCATTTGCCTTCTCACTTTTTTTTTTTTGCTAATTTCTCATTCACCACTAAAGGAATAGTAATAGGCCCAGCTTTATTCAACTGAAATTTCTTGAGAACTTCCTAAGCATATTTAGTTTGAGAGATGAAATGCCTTCATTTGATTGACTAATTTCCATTCCCAAGAAGAAAATTATCTCTCCCAAATTAGACATCTCAACATTTTCTTCTTAAAGTTTTCAATCTCCAAATCATCTCCTCTTGTCACCAAAAGATCATCCATATAAAAAGATACAATTAACCATACTTCTTTATCTTTTATGACATATAAAGTGGCTTCATTTTCACTTTTAATAAAGCCTTGTTGTAGTAGATAAGTGTCAATTTTACCATACCAAGCTCTTGGAGCTTGCTTGAGCCTATAAAGAGCTTTGTTAAGCTTGCACACCTTTATTTCTTCTTATGAGATTATAAAGCCTTCAGGTTGCTCCACAAAGATATTCTCTTCTATTACACCATTTAGGAATGTTGATTTTATATCAAGGTGAAAGATTCTCCAATTCTCTTTCATACAAGTGTCACTAGGAGCCTTATTGCATCATGTCTTGCTACTGGTGCAAAAGTATCAGTATAGTCCACTCCAACTTGTTAAAGATAGCCTTTAACAACTAATCTAGCCTTAAATTTGTTTACAAAACCCTCAAGATTTAATTTAGTTTTATAAATCCACTTAACACCTATGGTTTTATGTGTTTCAGGCTTTTTAACAAGCTTTCAAGTGTCATTCTTCTCAATCATGCTAATCTTCTCCTCCATGGCTTTCCTCAAACCTTCATGACCTGATGCTTCACCATAGCTTGCTGGTTCAAGAATGACTATGTAGCATTTGTCATAAATCTCTTACAACTATCTTATACCTCTCGCACCGCAGTATCACTATTTGAGCTTTCTGCTTCTTTAATTGCTTTATGTTCTTTAGACAAAGCTTTAATTTAGCTTTATCTTGAAGCTTTCCCTCCCTCAAATCCCATTTTTAGTAGTTTCATCAAACTTCACATTCTTGCTGATAGATACCTTCTTAGTTGTGGGATTTAAAATTTTATATCCTTTAGTTATATTGTTGTAGCCAATGAAAATGCCCATTTCAAACTTTTTCTCTAGCTTGTCCCTCTTCTCTTTAGGCACGTGTGAGTAGCATAGATTCCCAAAAACCTTCAAATTCTCCATTGATGGCTTGATTCCATGCCACACCTCAAATTGAACCTTACCATTTAATGTTTTTGTTGGCAGAAAATATAGCAAATACATAACAACATTGACTGCCTCAGCCCAGAAATGCTTTGGCAAGTTCTTCTCATGCATTAAACACCTAGCCATCTTTATTACTATTTAGTTCTTTCTTTCACTCACTCCATTTTGTTGTGGAGTGTAGGGAACTATGAGTTGGTATTTGATCCCTTCCTTATCACAAATAATCTTGAAATCATTTGATACATACTCAACACCATTATTAGATCTCAACATTTTGATTCCACAACCCATTTCCTTCTGTGCTTGTGCTTTGAACTTCACAAACTCATTTAGCACCTCTAATTTTTGCTTTAAAAAACTCACCTAGGAGTACCTAAAGTAATCATCAATGAATAATATAAAGTATTTGTCACTCATAGTCCACACACATCAAAGTGTACCAACTGTAATTTCTCAGTAGCTCTCCAACTATTACTTAAAATTGGCAATTATTTTGCTTCCCAATTTGTAAGCTTTATAAACACCTTCTCCTTCCACAATTATAGGCAAGCCATTAACCAAATTCTTTTGATACAACAAATTCAAATTCTCATAACTGAAGTGCACTAACCTCTAATGCGATAAAATTGAATCATTCACCACAGTTGAGTATGTTCCCGTTCGAAAAAAAAAACATATCTTTGATATCTATAGTCATCATTTCATTCCCATTTTGAATCATAATTGACCCATAGTAAGCAGGTTTAAGCTACTCTCAGGCATAAATAACACCTCTGAAATGGATTTTATACCTATTAGTGTGTTGATCACCACTAATCCTTTGCCTTTGACCTTAGCCCAAGCTTTATTTCCAACCTTTACTCTTGACTTAAAAGACTTGTCAAGGATCTTGAAGCTATCCTCATTAAATGTCATGTGGCTTGAACAACCACTATTAATAAGCCAAGTGTTCATTTCACTCCTAGCAACATGAAGAGTTATTGTAAATAGCCTCTCTGTTGGTACTTCTTCATCTTCAGCTACTTGTACTTGTTAAGCAGGTTGTGTTTGCTTATTTTTACACACCTTGGCCATGTGTACAAATGGATTGAAGGCTCTACATTGAATCTCAGGCTTGAACCAGCAATATTTCTCAACATATGTCTTCTTCGTGCAATGTTTACAAGGTGGATATTTTCCTTTCTTTCCACCTTTTTCATCTTTATATTTCTTATCTTTGCCTTTCCACTCTTTTGATTCCTTTGAGTCTTCTAAAGAGGAGATCCTCAGCTTAAACCTTATTGGAACACTCACAAGAACTTTACTCACAATTCTCTTGTATGGCAGGTCTTCACCTTGAAGTCTAAACTAGTTTACTATCCTTATCAGTCTGTCACTATAATCTTTGATTGTTTTAGAGTCTTTCATCTTGAGAATTTCAAATTCTCTCCACAAATTCAAGACTTAAATTTGTTTAGTTCTATCATTACCTTGGAACTCCTCCTTAAGTTTATCCTAAGCTTGTCTTGTAGTATCACTATTCATGATTCTGGTGAAAATTGACTCTGAAGTAGGGGAGGTAGATTGCAGCTAAGGCTTTGTACTTCTTAGCACACTCCTCATTATGCTGATAGATTTGTGTTATGTTAAGATTGGCTCTCAACGGTGTTGGTTCTCTACCCATTTTCGTAACATCTCAAAGGTCAAATACCCTTGGATATGCCTTCATTTTCATAGCTTATACCTAGTAGTTTTCACCATTGAAGTTGAGTGGTGTTGGGTTGGAAGCCATCAACTCACTCTCATGGTGTTTAGGTCTTTTGGTGGGAGTTAAGCTCACTTGTTTTCTCTCTTTATAACCCTTAAAGATCTAATGATGCTCTGATACCATGTTTAAATTAAGACTAAAATTTAAACAAGATAAAAGCAAGAACAAGTTTTGGGAGTAAAATTGGAACTTGAACTTAGTTCCTTTCATGCATTAATCATTTTAATACAATCTTAGCTTATATAGTTGAAACAAAAGAGTTTTTTATGTTGTTTATAGCTCACTAATGCTTAACATGTACACTAACACCATACTGTCAATAGAAGTATGGTTTAGAGAATGACTAAAAGCTAAAACTAAGCTAAACAACCTATACTTTAACATCATTATGGGGTGTTCTTTTCAACAAAAAGCTTATAACAATCTTCTCCACAAAATCTTCTTAAAATCTTCTAAAAAAATGTCAATCATGCCAACAATTGTTGTACTCTTTTTATATGATTGATATAGGTTGGAGATAGTGTAGAAAGAGATAGGTCTTATTTGTCATTGAGACCATGAAGAATGATATAGAAATTATTGTTATTTTCAATTTCTGTCATATATTGTTATTAGCAATTTTATCCTTCGGGAGATGACTCAATTTACTTGGTATTTTTAAGTTTTTTATTCTTCATTTATGATTCATTCCACTTTTCCTATATGCCGATGTTAACAAGGGCCCTCCTATTCCTATCATATTTCTTTCAAATAATAAATTATACCATAGATGTATGGATTATATGGTAATACTAGAACAAAATTAAATAGTGCACAAGTTTTATTTTTGTATATTGTGAAGGTAGGACAAATTAGGATACAACACTATTGAAGTGTTTGTTTTGTTTCAACAGTATATGGTTAAAATTAATTCTAACTTGTGTTTGGCTGAATTTTTTTACACAATTAGACAAAAGCTTTTCTTTCTTATTTTTTTTTCCTAAAACAAATTTTTTAGCTATATCTTTTCCACTTGACATTTTGAAATTATTACTTTATGGCTTCATCCACATTTGGAAAAGCAACATTTATTCTCTACTCAATGCCTAAGAGCTGGTCTAATCCTCTTTTTCTTTGCTATTGAACAGTTCAATACTAATCCAATTGTCTCTCTAAGGATGATGGGAGGGCTCATAAACATGGATGAGTCAGGGGATGCAGTTGGTGTAGGTCATACTGCAAATCTTATCAATTGAAAAGGGAAAAACAAAAACGATATGCATGGATACAACTTTTGTTAACATTTTGAGAACTTTCCTGGAAGCCACAGTTGACTAAATTTGCTTGAAACTCAAATGTTTTGAACAAATTGGTTTCCCTGCCTCTAATGTTGTATTTTCCTTAAATTTATTATAATTAAAAAAAATAAAAATCATATGAGGGAGTCTAACAGACTAATGAGCAATAAATAACCCTTATCGGTTGCAAAATAAATTTTAAAGAATGTTTAGTACTAGAAAAGTAGTTATTTCTAAATTTGAGAAGAGAACTACTCATGAATTTATGATTGTTTATGGTTCGTATAGCTTCATTCAATAGCATATTTATCAATTCGATGTATAGTTTTGGACCTAATCATATGAGTAGAATGTAAGATCATCTGGGTGCATACAGTTTGTATTTAGGAGTCTGATATTGTTCAAACCAATAGTCATAGCTTGGGCGATGATACACTTTTTCTTCATATTTCTCCGGCTATTATTCATTCTAAATCATGCCACTTTCATGTCAACAAGGTTATTGATAAAGAGGCAAGTATTGATTAAAAACTCTAGGGATGACAAATTTTAACCGATCCAACAAAAATTTTTCAACCTGACCAAAACTCAATGAGGAATCCTGACAATTATATATTAAAACAATAATAAATAAAATAAAACTTTTAATCTCTAATTAAACTAACAAAATAACAATTATAGCAATATAATTAAATAAGACCAAAAGAAATGGGTATTAGTAAATCATTATAATAATATAAGTTCTATAATTGTCAATAGTGCATTTTTTTTTAATCATGAAATGATCATTTTATTATCAATGTCATTGAGCACATTCTTTTCTATGTAATCAAACAATTATTTAACAATTGATCTTTCATTTGACAACACTTGCAGTGCAATAGATAATATCAATGCTAAATCAAATAATATATCACAATTTTTTTTGAATTAATTTTTTTTGCAAGATTGCCAATTTTATTTATTTATTCAAATTTAATATTGGAGCGTTTATTAATAATATAAGTATTTAGTTGATTATCAAATATCATAAGTTGTTATTAAAAGTCACATAGATAAAATTGAGTTAAATGGATTAATTCCATTATCAAAAGATGAAAATAAGTTATTTTAACTAAACTAAGCCACATAAAGAAGCAATTCTATCTGCATTTATGTAATATGATTGTTAAATTTTTGAAATTATAAATTCAAGATAAAACAAAATAAAATATTTCAGTTGTTCAAATTTCAAAATTTCCCTTGTCAAAACTCCTTAGTCCAAAGGCTACCAAAACGAATCAGCCTGATAGCAATGGCTTGATTAAGTATCTATCTAATAATTTCGAGACGTAAACAAACTCGAACTGAGGCAAGGATATATGATACTATCTATGTACATACAGGTCAGGCTCAATTACACATAAGACTCAGTTCAACCTCTATCACTACAACAGAAAAGTGAAGAATGACTCAGTTCATAATAAAGCCCATGAAACTGTAAAACTGTGTGGCTCAGCCCACCCAAACACAACTAACCTGTAGCTTATCCTAAATAGGAATAATATTCCTTATAAAAAAAATAATTCTTATCATAAAATAATCACTAGATAGAAAGATATCAAATCTTACTCCAACTAGGAAACAACTCTCCCCGAACTCTATATAAATAGTCTCACTAAGTACTCTTTATACATTACATTCACTCTCTCTCTTTTTAGTATATGACTAATTTAAATATCAGAGTGAGCTTTCGGTAACTGGCCGGACACCCTCTCACTTCTATTATCTTGCAGAAACCTAGCAAAATCACTTGAGTCAACCACCTTAGTTCAACTCAGATCACCCGAACCAACTAACGTGGTAAGTCTCCAACATCAATGTGCTTTAACATTGTGATTGTTCTACTGTGTTTTAACTTTCATATTTGCAACAATTTAATTCCTCCTCTTGACTTGTCACCTAAAGCCAACAGATTAATATATTTATAAACTGGATTCGGACAATATAACAAAATAAATATCTTTATCATTCAAGAAGGATATATTTTGAATTTAATATATTATACATGAATACTTACTAACCAAACATATTTATATGAATTATTATTTAAATATATTATCTTATTAAAATTTTTAGTTGACTTTTAATGATTATATTGAAATATAAAGAGCAAAATTGTTAAAATGCTATTAGGCTCACAAATTTCTCAAATTAAGTATTTTATCCAGACTCAGATTCATCAACTTATAGATCTGTTAGTATTCTAGCAATAACTAGTAAATAATTTAAATTGAATCAAATTTGAATTATAGATCTGTTAGTATTCTGGCAATAACTAGTAAATAATTTAAATTAAATCAAATTTGAATTAAATAGAATTGAGTTAGAATTAGAGAAATTTGAATTAACCCCTGAATCAATAGATTTAATCTAGAAAATTTCAGATTATTTTGAATTTTTTTTAGTCAAATTTGAATTGCTTTTTAAAGTGAATTTTGATTGAATTAGAAACTATCACTCTAAATAAAAGATCTAAAGAAAACCAAATTTTTAAATTAAATACTGCCCATATCATTTGAAGAAAACCAAAATAGATTTAACACTGTCCATATCATCTAAAGAAAACCAAAATAAATTTAATACCGCCCATATATCTACTTGAATAGCTTGAACTTGAGAACTCAATCAATATTGAATCCATTTATAGTTTTTTCGTTTTTCAAACAAATCAAGTAATTTTTGAGTTATCTCAGGTTACTTATACCTCTAAATGTTGGTCAATTTCAAAGCATCATATTTCTTTGTCGTCGAACTCTCTCTTTGAGTAATCTTTTGATCTGGGTGTTTATTACAAAAATGAATAAAAAATAATAAGGCAGATTTAGAGATTCTTGAGATAAATGAAAAGATAGATAATAGATGAATTTTTAGCTTTATGCATGAGATGACAAACAATGGACCCATACTCATTTGGACACCCAATTAATTTGGCCAGCAATTAGCAAATAAGCTAGTGTTGTAAATCCACCCTGAGTTAGTCTTAGTTTTTAAATCGTTGATTTGGGACATTAATTTGATCGCATATAAGCCTACTGTCTGAAATTCACCGAGTCAGCTTTATAGGAAGTAAATGGCCGAATATAACTAATATGAGATTGAAATTGACTAAAAAAATAAGATCAATTGAATATTAATTGACTTCAGTTAGAGTTTAAGTTATTTGAATAAACTGGCTGTCAAATTTGAATTTCAAATTTTAATTTAAGAATGAATTTCAAATTTTAATTTAAGAATCTCATAATTCTAACAGCCTTCAATACTTTAGTACTTTACCTTTTATATTTGAATATGTTAAATTATTACCTTAATATTGAAATTGAAATAATATAACACCATTATTACCTTAATATTGAAATTGAAATAATATAACACCAAAAGGTATTTTCATTAAAAAGAGTTTAGGCCATATATAAGTACACATTAAGGCTGTTGCAATTGATAGAATACTAGGTATAAAAAACCAGTTTGATTATTTATTTATCTGAATACCTTAAGCACATATATAAATACGATAAGCAAGTGATCATCTACTCCGATGACTAAGGGGTAATGCCTCAAAATTTGAAGGTTTCAAGTTCAAACCTCACCAAGCACGGTGAATTTTTTTATAGAGATTTATTAAAATTCCTTTAAGAGGCGACAGTTTTTTACCTAATCTGAAATTCGACCTAAATCTACTTGAAATAATGTGACCCGAGTCCAACCTTAATCTGAAACAAACTTAAAATGACTCAAAAATTTTAAGATTGGGTCAGATAAGAGTCATTTCGTGACCCGATTCAATCAACCCGATGACAATAAAAATAAATAAATTTTATTACTCTCTCTCTCTCTCTCTCTCTCTCTCTCTCTCTCTCTCTCTCTCTATATATATATATATATATATATATATATATATATATATATATATATATATATATATATATATAAAGTAGAATAATTAAAATTGAAAATAAATTTATTTTAAAAATATTTAAATTATTTAATTAAATTTAAATTTATTTTTTATACATGTTAATATTTTATATTTTTAATAAATTTACTACTTTTACTGTACATTTCATGTGCCTCAATTACAATTTTTTATTTATAAAAACAAATTATTTAGTAAGAATAACAATTATTGTGACAAAATAATTTTATCAGTTTTATAAAATTATTTAACACAATTACAAAATATTATTATAACAATATAACTTCTTATATATAATTTGGTGGGTAATAAAAATTTGACACCGATATATTATGACAAAATATTATGATAAAAGAGTTTATATCATAATTTATCTTGAATGTTCATTGTTATAATAAAAATTTTTCAATTAAAATTTTTAGGCTCAATGACTCAAAATACTAAAATTTTTTCACAAATTTTCAATTATATCTAAAGCTTCTAATTGCGTCAATTACACCTTAATTTAATGAATTAGTTTTTTAATTGTACCCCAAGTCAAAATCAATATTTTGTAAAGTATATATTTAATCTGAATTCACCCTTATATATTTTTTAATTAGTTCAATTAGGCTCAATTTTAGTACAAATTTTACAAAAATAATGTTTTTAATTTTACTCAATTTAAATAATGTTTTACAAAAATATTAAAATTTTATTTTTATTTCAGTTGATAAATAATTAATTTTACATTAATTTCATGTTTTAATTATAAATTTTATTTTAAAATATTTAAATAATAAACTGATAAAATTCTTAAATTTTATTTTACGGATAAATTTTTTGAGAATATTTAGGTTTATATCATGTAATCAATTTTTTAAATATTTTGTTGAAGTTTTATTTTAAATGATTTATTATTTAAATATATATATTCATTTTTAATGAGAGATTGCAAGAAATTTTTTAAACGAAATAATTTTTTTAAACGTGAGATTGAAAGATTTATAATTTATAAATTTAAATTTCAAAATTTTTTAAAAATTTTAAATTTAAATACAAAATTATCATATAAAAATATATAACAAATATAAATAAATAAAAATGAGACTGAATAAATAAAAAATAAAATATCATTTTAAGTAAGCTCATGTTATTAGTTTTTAAATATTCCTTAAAGTTCTTAATTTAAATGATTTAAATAATTTATTATTTAAAATATAAAAAATTTAATTTTTTATGGAGAGATTGAGAGAAAAAAAAATTAAATGAGATATTGAGAGATTTTATGAATTATAAAATTTACCTTTTAAAATTTTTATAGACTTAAATATAAAATTAAATTTCATTATTTAAAAGTGCATGTAATAAATTTAGTTAAGCAAAAAAAAAAGTATTAAATTGAATATAAAATAAAAGTATTATCTTAATTGAGCCCATGTAACTAATTTTTAAAATACTATTTAAAGTTTTTATTCTAAATAGTTTGTATTTTTAAGGAGAGATTGATAGAATTTGTTTTAAATGAAAAATTGAGAGATTTTATGGATTATAAATTGAAATTTTAAAATTTTCATTTTTTAATTGTAAATTTAAAATTAGAAAAATTTATCATATAAAAGTATATAATAAATTTAATTAAATAAAATGTGATAAATTAAATAAAAATAAAGTATCATCTTAATTAATCTCATGTAATTGATTTTTAAATACTTTTTTAGAAATTTGTATTCTAAATACTTTTAAAAATTATTATTTAAAGACAAAAATTAAATTTTTAAGAAGATTGAGAGAATTTTATTTAAAAAAATGAGAAATTGAGAGATTTTATCAATTATAAATTTAAATTTTAAAATTTTTCATTTTAAATTTAAATATAAAACTATAATTCATCATACTAAAATACATAATAAATTTAATTAAGGAAAATTGATTAAATTGAATGAAAATAAATGTATCATATTAATTAAACTTTAAACTTAATTTTCGGTTTAATTGAACTAATTGAAAAAATATAAGGGTTAATTGATTCTAATTATATATTTTACTAAATTGTAATTTTGACTTGAGGTATAATTAAAATCATTCATCAAATTAGAGTGTAATTAACTTAATTTGAAACATTGGATACAATTGAAATCACATAAATGTTTAAATTTTTTAGGCCATTAAACTATATTTTTACCATACTTTTTAAATGATTTAATGCATAAAAGAAATTTACCACAAGTTTATTTATTTTTATAATAATTGTAATAAATTTGATTTTTATCACGACAAACTCACATGTTAAGATTAAATTAATTCTATCACAAAACTTTTTATTAAATAAATAAAATTTTTTGTAATTAGTGATTTGTTATCATTAAAAGTTAAATATTTTTTTGTAAATTAGTTTAAATTTTGATATATGACTTCAATATAATTCTATATGAACATAATTTAATTGTTTGTTTTTATTATATATAGTGATTTGCTTCAAAAATAAATTATATTTAATTTATTAAACATTTAAATAAAAATAATTTTTTAATCAAGTTTTGTTTTTTATAAAATTTGACTCGAAATAATTTTAAGAGAAAATTATTTTTTTTCTTAACAAATTGTGAGAAAATATTGTATAAATGATAAAAAAAAAATTCAAATGCATATTTAAAAATTGAATAACAATTGATCTGACCCACTCAACCTGAAAAATCAATTTTAGGTATAAATCTGAAATCGACCTGAAATTTTTTTTGCATGCATGACTTAATGAGTGATCCAAACCAGTTCGAAATCGAAATGACCCAACCCAACCCATTTTGCCACCTCTAAATCCTCCTTTCCCTATTAATATGGAAACGTATGACTATATATATATATATATATATATATATATATATATATATATATATATATATATATATATATATATATATATATAGATATATTAATAGTTTGAGCACAGATATATTTTGTTTTGGTGTTTATAGGTGTGTAGGACAGCAAATGGTGTT
>CATIWR010151210.1:0-12454 GCA_949677035.1 Omphalea diandra
ATTTGATTTTAAGGGTGGTGTTGTATATTAGTTTTATTAAGATTTATAATTTTGCATTATTTTTAATTATTGGAAATCATTAGATATTAAGTGTTTACTAAATGAAGATAATGAAAAAAATATATTTGATTCTTAGTAAAGTAGAAGAAAGGTTTTATTGATTTCAATTTTTTCTCAATTTTCTTAAAAATTTTTAAAATTAGTTTTATTTTTCAGAAGTAATTATTTTTATATGAATTTTTTTTCTTATGTTGCTTGATAAAGAGGACCAAATAGCTTGAAAAATAAAAATTTTATTTTAATAATAACTAAAAGATAATTTTGGATATGACTAAACCAATTAAAAATATTGAGGGATCCAGAATTTAGCCAGGGAGTATATTTGAAAAGAAAAATTAAATTTATGCACTTATTGATAATAAACAAAATTAGAGATATATTTAAAAATTTTATATAATTTTAAATTTTTTGATAATTTATTCAAAAGATTATACAAAATAAAAGTAGCTTAAATGTATTTTTTTTTAAACAGAAAATTAAAAATTTTGGCTTTAAATAAAGAAAAATTAATCTCAACTGATTTGAAATTGTAACTTAGGCAAAATATGAGCCCAATGATAGCCGTTAATTTTCAAATGAAATATAATGTTTTTATCCTTTCTTAATTGATGTGAAGTTACTTGCTTTTTCTATTCTTATTTTTGACGTTTACTAGATTTTCGACTCCCAAGAAATTATATATATATATATATATATATATATATATATGAAAATAGGAGGCAGGTATAGGTTATTGGCACTATTGGCATGGAATATTTGGGGAGACCTTGCTGATCCTGCAAACTAAGACTATCATAATATACATCTGAAATTGTAGAGTGCATTTTTACAAGTTCCATTTGAGTTTAGTTAGGTCATGGCGTTGAGGCAGCGTTAAGGAATAAAACGAGGAATGAAGTATTTTAAGCTGTGGCTTTGCAAGGATACTTTGCACTCTGTCCCATGAATGACTTGAAGAGACATCACCATATCACTGTTTTTCAGGAGGATTAGGCGATCTACATTTAAAGAAAAAAAAAAAAACCAAAAAGCCTTAGATACCGAGTTAAAGCCTGCTTGCTTGCTGATAAACTACATGCATACAATATTTATGTATTTTCCCCCAAAAGTATGGTTCCTAGCTTCACTAGTCATCATTCGCTTACCTTAATTTCTTATATTCCTCAGTTCTTTATATCTTTTTATTATTATTTCCAATCAAATCTGAGGAAGCCTTCTTGGAAAAGAATCAGAAGGAAACTTTGCTCGTTTCTTAGGACTTAGGTTTCCCTTTTACTTGTAAATTGTAGTTATACACTGTATAAGAAGAATTTATCTAGCTTACATGTCACCTGATGTCAAGTCAAGTAATTTTATTTGCTAAAACACTCAAACATTTCAAACCATGTGAGGAAGCTCAAAGCTATAAGACCCTCTATATTTTCTATTGAATGACTTAAAATCTTTTACATGACCTGATTTTATGGTTCGGTATGAAATTCTAAAAATTCCACCCGAAATGGATTTTCACTAAAATTTGTGATTGAAATAAAATTTGACTTGAAGTGATGAAGTGTAAGTCACTCAAAGGACAAAAGCTAGGGTTTGATGAAGAAAATATATTATTATCCGTGCTTCAGAATGTGAAATTTAGGTTTAAATACGTTTTATAATACTAAAATTATTAAATAAAATCGCAAAATTGCAAAAATCAATACCAAAATAAAGTTCTAATTAAAATAGAAAAATTTGAAACAAATGGCTTTCAAAATATAATTTATTACTAAAAGTTATTACCAAAGCAAAAATTGCAAAAATAGAAAAAATACATTTTTTTCGAGATCTAAATGATGGAATTTGGACGAAAAGTGATGGATATCACAATGAAAGGTAGTGTATTTTGATAGTTGGGTTCTTCCCAATCCCTTTGGTACTCAATTTGGATCTCTAAAAACAGAGTACCAATTATTTTTGAAGGAATAAAATATTAATTAAGTAATAATTATTTAAATATAATTGCTCATTTATCCGTTAAAGGATGAAAAAAAATAAGCCAATAAAAAAGTTACCAAATACCAACGTTAACAATCAGTCCCTTTTTCTCTCGGCCAACTCTTCATATTCTTACTCTTTTTTTTTTTTTTTTTTAATTTTCCAACTATGTTTTGTGCTGCTAATATGCATGAACAACATCAAAGTTTAATATTAAATTATAAATTATGTTTGATCATTACATATACAGGTCTGATATATTTTTAGCTTTTACTGTTATTAATTTTAAATTAAAAAAACACATTGTTATTCTCTAAATGATCCAAAAATATATTTTGAACATAGCACGTACTAAAAAAGAGAGCTGACTAAGCCTACCCTGAGTATTGCATATATTAACATTGAAGTTCCAAATATCAGTACTACGAACCGAAACATACCTCGAACCTAGTAACTATGGTATAGATCGTAAGAGAAACGAGCTGTCATACGCGCGACTTTAATCACAGCCTATGTTAGGATTATTTGTGAGTGGCCCTATAATTTGTAATAATGGTCACAAAAATAATAATTCATTCCCTTGGTGAAGTTTGCCTTTGCCTATAGGTTGCACAGCTGCTAGCTTCAGACTATTTGGTTTGATAAAATTGTCGAAGGGAATTTCAACTAATGTCAATTCCTCTAGTTATTGCTGTCTATTCAAGACAGCTGCAATCACTAAAAAGATTCCTGAAACACTGATGTGGTTAAGGAATCGTTCATTCAAAGAAAGCTGAAGCAGATTTTTTTTCTCTTTTCTATTAAATTTCTTTATTTCCTTCCCTTCTCACATCAAGTGGACTTAAATCCTTATCCCAGTATTCCTGTTAATAATGCTTTTACCTTTCGCTGTTTTTCTTAAATATATAACCTTGGCAGTTTTGCTAAATGTACGTATAGGGCATAGGGTGTTAATGATCAATCATGCCTCTGATGATGACATCAAGTGAAAACAACAGCAAGCGACCTAAGATTTATTATATAGATGCATATCTTTTTCTTTTCTGTTGATGATGACATTGGATTGATCAATGGAGCATCTGGATAATAAAAATGAAACCTTTCCAATCTGTTTTACGAAAAATGTCAGCGCACGAAAAGGCCAAAAAGTTGTTGTTAATGGTGTTTGTGGAAAGGAAAAGCGCAAGAAGATTAGGATGATTTTGTTGGTGGAATATAAGTGGATAAAGTGTCAATTTTACGGATTTTTATCAAGTCCCTCTAGACTTTATCCTTAGTGGATGGATGCCGAAAGAACTCTTATGAAGACCCTGACTGGTTGTGATGTTTAAAACTCCTTGTGCTTTCCACCCCAAAATCTGTCTTATATGACCCTTTTGTGAAAAAGTTCCCAATGTGGTTAAAACAATGTCTGGTGGCTTTTGCTGGGTTGAAATCAATCTTTGTAATGGAGATGAAATTGGGATGGTTTTTGTAGATGTTGAAACGCTCATCATATAGCTTTTGTTTTGAAATTTTTAATATAGTTTTTCCATGCAGAAAACGCAGATACATCACTCTTCATTGGCGATGCTGCGCATGTGAGGTAGAAATTATTGGATACAGTGCTGCGTGGATCATATCCAAATTATTTTATTGCTTGCTTTCCATTGATAACTAGTAGAGTCTTTTCAGTGATGGCAGACCATCATAATTAATTAGATTAATATCAAGTTTTTAACCTTCTTTCCTAGTAAAAGACTGATATTATATTGATAAGTAAGTACTCTTTTTGTCTGGTGTGATTTTGAGTCTTCATATATATTTGCCATGAGAATACTTTTCTTCTGTTACTTTTTGCTTTGTCTACTTGTTAATGACTTGTACTCTTACCAACCTCACTGTACTATTTGTTATTATCATTACTACCCTTTTTTTATCCTCTTTCTCAGTAGTGTATCCATTTGATTTTGTTGTTATTAGAATGGTCCTTCGAGCCAATGAGACAATGATAGAAGAGGGGAAAAAACAAGCAAAAAACAACTTGAAAACTAAAAGTATCATCTTGTGTGGTGTGTAATGTTAGTGAATTACGTCTGCTGGCATTATAATTTATAAAGCTTCCATTATGTAAAGTTGACTTAAAAGATATGAACAATTTCCTACTTGGATTTTTTTTTTTTAAAGCAAACCCATTATCAAATGCAATATATTAATATCCCAATTAGGAAACAATCTAGATACTATGATGTAATTGTTCCATTAACTGGAATGATTGCTATTGCAAGGCTTATATGTAAGTTTGAAGCACAAAATAATACAAGGGTTTTACCTAGATCAGTTGATAATACTTTAGTTCTCATTTGTATATTCTTTGGTACCAAGGGACAAGTCTAGCTAAATCCATGAGATGTTTGTAGCACTCATTGGAAATATTTGATCAATCTCTAGCAAAGAAAAAAGAAATGATTTTAGGAAATGGTTGTGTGATCGATACCCATGTCCATAAATTTGTCCGCCCTTAATTTTTGGCTTTTGGTGATTCGAAAATGAGTAGGCAATGAAGTTTGTAATTATTCCCTTAATAAAATGCTGTCATTTTCTTCTATGGTAGTCATGTGAAAGGGTGCAGAACGGCTGGAAGCCATATTGTGCTTGAGAAGAGTCCAGTGCAAGAAAGGGGAGGAACTATTGTTTTTTCATTGCCCTTAATTGCCTAGTCTCATAAGTCCTTTTGTTCTTTAAGTCATCTAATGATACTATGGAATGGAGGCATGAGAACTGGATTTGATTGCTACAATACCTCCATGTCAGTCTCTTAATTATAAACGATATGCTAATCATGTTATAGATTCATACACTTCTGTTGGCTAGGGAAGTGATCGAGTGCTTTCATGGAAGGAAAGTTTGTCTCTTTCCCCCAGTTTCTCTTTCTTTTTCTTTTTCTTTTTTTTTTTTTCTGGTCCTCCTTGTAATTAAACAAATATATTACCCATTTATTTCCTAATTATGAATCTGTAAAAGTTAAAGCACTCTGGAAGCATCTTGAAAGCAACCACAATATAAAAACTAGGTGCTTCTATATTACTCAACTCAAATAAGTCTTTTTAAATATATTTTGGTTAATTTGGGTTGAATTAAGATTTAAATTTAAAACATTTTAATCTTAACAACGATTTTAATACCGCTAAACCTCTATGAATTAACGCAAAATGTTCTTAAGAGTCATCTCCTTTCCTATATTCTTCCACTTAAGATTATATCTTTGGAAGAATCTAACATCACTATGTTTTCCCTCATACTTCTTTTCGCCTAATCTTAGGATTGCTTTCTTATTATTTTCTATCAATTCAACCTTCCAAGTTAATGTTAAAGCATTTTTCGGCTAAGAATGCATCTCTCTAAATCATGACAAATATTTTTATAATAATTGATGTCATATTTCTGATTAATTACTAGTAATATTAGGAGCTTAATAATGCATCGCATGAGAGTGCTAAGAGGATGGAATGGATAGATAATAAAGCTCATGGAAAAACATAAAATAGGATGCAAACGTAAAAAAATTAATTTATCTTGTTTGGTAGTTTTAAAAGGGTTGACAGGTTAATTGTTATAAAATTAGCTAAAATAAATAAATAAATATGAGTTTGAGAACACTCTTTAATTCACAATTTGAGTTAAGGAAAAAAATAAATATTTAAAGATTAAATAATACAAAGATTTATATTTTATTAATTCTCATTATATTGTAAAACAACTTGCAAATCAGATTAAGGGATTAATCTTTATTTACATTTTACATCTCTTTTTTAATTTTTTTTTTCTAATTCAGCCTATATAAATAGAGGAAATAGTTATTTATCAGATTAATTCAAGCTCACTTAAAAAAAATAGACTCAAATTCAATTCAAAAAGAAACTCAAGATAATATAAATTTAAAATAATTTAAAAATTTATTAATCAAATTTGACTTAATTAACCAAACTTTTGAGTCAACTAAAAGGGATTAGATCTCAATTCAATTTAATTTAATTTAATTTATTAAAATATTTAAAATTTATTTAAAAAATAAAATTTTTGAATAATTCAATCTGATCCAAAACTTAAAAATAATCTTTTTTTTTTAAATTTTATCTCGATAATCTGACATGGCTCATATAAAAAAAAAAGTCAAAATTAACATGATCCGAAATTAATGAAATCTCTCTTTCTCTCATGTAAACATGTACAAATATATTAAGTAAACATGATGTCATGTTACGCACTTAATTACTTCAATTGTCATCCAAGAAAGAAAAATCACTTCAAGTAAGGTCAACATAGAAGCCCCTAATGTTCTGCTTAGTTGCATTTAGTTTAATTACACAGCTATGGTGATAACCATGGAGTATTGATTAAGAATATTAAAAGCAAAGTCTTATACAACACCATTGTAGCTCCTAAATTTCAGAAAGCCAAGTAGTACTTCTCTAAGAAAAGCATAAAAGGCCCTTTGTATTTGTAAATAACGATTATCCAAATTGATTCCAAAAAAAAAAAGACATTTTGTTCCTCTATCGGCTACTCTGTCACTATTCTTTTCCTCCCTTTTGTTACTAAATTGTCTCATCTAACATAATACAACAAAAAAAAAAGTACTTTTCATATAAGACATGACCTTGTGAAGCTTTCATTGGCTCAACACAAAATTTAGATGACCCACTTGAGAAAATTGGCCAAAAAAATTCATTCCTAATGACTTATCCTCAGTGCAATTTAACCATAGAAAAAAGATTCCACTATCTCTTAATCTATAATACTTCCCTTATTTTAGTTTTATGAAGAATATGCTTACTACTGTATCATATATGTTTTAAAAATCAGAATTCAGAAAGAAATTAATGGCTCTAAGTGTACCAGATTTTCCAATCTCCATCTCTCTATGTTTAATGCTGAATAGCAATTGTAATCTGGAATTTTTTAAAGATGAAGGATGTGCTTCACAAGATTATAATGGAACCGACATCATTAATTAATAATTATTGCACACAAAGCCACCAGAATTCATATGCTAAATTGGTGGAAAGATTTTTTTTCTCTACTCATTTTGGTGCTCATTATCCAATTCATAATTAATGTCGTTGTGGAAATGTTAGGAAAAGTTTTGTAGCAATCACTTTCTTTGGTTTCAAATCATTTTTTCTTTTCTTGGGTATTAGGTCATGGTTAGGCTAGTTAAGAGTCACTAGTATGGAATGGAGTATCTGATTATAGTTTGATTTTTTAGCACAAACTCTAATAAAACAAGAAGAATGAACATCAGGGAAATTCAGTGAAGAATTTTATTTGGTTTTGGGGTTTTATTTCCTAATAAAGAATTGTTTGAGGTTGAGACTTGAAAGGCAAGTTGCACAATCAAGTCTTGACCAGAAATCACCTTTCACTAAGGACAGGTGGTAAACTAATAAAAAAAAATTATACTCTCCATTTTAAGATAAGAATTTTTGTTTCAAACTATAAATCATTTCATAGATATCTATAAATTTTTTCTATTTTTTATCCATTATATCCTTGTTAAAAGTATACTTCTAGTTGGATATACAATAATAATAAATGCTGAAAACAATTATTTTAATGGTAATATAATATTTTATATCTATTAAATGCATTCTTAATCATTGTGCAAATATCTTAAACAACTTATATGTTGGTACAATGAAAAAAAAGAAACAACAATTTACTTAGATTGAGTAGCGGACTAGGTCACTTTCTTTAAGACATTTCACGGCTCTACCCAAATAAAGCCACAACGTCCCTATGATAAAATAACTCAGAATTCTCCATCTATCTTGATCTTAGCTTACACAAAATAAAAATAAAAAACCAACACCTTAATTCAATAATATATTGCTAGGAAACAAGAAAGGAAAATAAAGAAGAATGAAATAATTGTTTTTTTTTTGATGTATTGTAAGTGGGTATGCTCCTTATATAATAGAGATAATCAATGTGTAGTTAATAACGTGAATTATGAGCAATAATTAAGAATAAAACCATTATTTTGAAATTAAGAATGAGAATAAATGATAATAAAATCACTGATATGGATTTAAGGATAATAATTAATGATAATAAAAACATTAATGTGGGATAGGTATAGAGAAAATATTTTAGCCCTTCATGTCTCAACATTTGTTTTACAAATTCACTAATTTCAACGTTATATTTTGAAAAGGAAGGAGTATTTATTACACTAATTTACATGAAAGTTGATCCATGATACCATTTTAATAAAAGCGAATGATAAATATTAAGTAGAATGCCAAGTTTGGCGATTAATGATATATATTTGATTGGTTTCTAAGTTTGCCCTTACATTATTTTGATCATTAGCAAACAATATCTATTAGAGGTAACAGTTTCTTATCCAACTTAAATTTGTCCAGAAAAAAATGATCCGAATCTGACTTTAATTTGTCAAGAAAAGGATGATTCGAATCCGACTTTAATTCGGAACAAACTTGAAATAACCTAAAAATTTTTGGATCGAGTAAGAGTCAACCCAATGGATCAAGTCAAAACTGATCATAATGAATCAATTTGTGACTCGACTTAATTGACTTGATGAAAATATATAAAAAATTATTACTAAATATATAAAAGGTAGAGTAATTAAAATAAAAGAGAAAGAAATTTATTTCAAAAAAATATTTAGATTATTTGAATAAATTTAAATTCAAATTTAATTTTAACTTCAATATTTTTTTTAAAATATAACAAATTTTTATATTTTAATAAATTTATTAATTTTACTATGCTTTTTTATGTACCTAAATTATAATTTATTGTTTATTATGATAAAATATTTAGTAATAATAAAAAATTATTTATTGTGATAAAATAATTTCATCATAATTTTTAAATAATTTAATACAATAACATATATTATTATGTCAATATTAACTAGCATTATATGTAATTTGGTAGACACTATATTGTGATAAAATATTATGATAAAAGAGTGTATATCATAATTTATCTTATATGTTCATTTATTATGAAAAAAATTTTTGAGAAAAAAATTTGTGGGCTTAGTGATTAAGAAAATTCAAACTTTTTCACAAATTTTTAGTTGTATCTAAAGTTTATAATTGAGTCAATTATAGCATAATTTGATGAATTAGATTCAATTATTCCCTAAGTCAAAATCAACATTTAATAAAGCGTATGTTTACACTCAATTAATCCTCATATTTTTTATTTAGTTCAATCAAATTCAAAATTAAGTTTAAATCTTACTAAAATAATACTTTTATTTTTACTCAATTTAAATATTTTTCACAAAAATATCAAAATTTCAATTTTATTTTAGTTGATAAATAAATAATTTTATACTAATGTTATGTTTTAAAATTATAAATTTTTTTCATATGTTTAAATAATAAATTAATAAATCCTTAATTTCTATTTTAAGAATAAATTTTTTGAGAAGGTTCATATTCATATCATGTAATTATTTTTTAAATATTTCTTAAAAATTTTATTTTAAATAGTTTAAATAATTTATTATTTAAAATATATAAATTAAATTTTTAAGGAGAGAGTGAAATTAACTTTTTTAAAATGAGAGATTGAGAAATTTATAAATTATAAATTTAAATTTCAAAATTTTTAGATTTATTAAATTTAAATATAAAATTATCAAATAAAAGTATATAATAAATTTAATTAATTGAAAATGAGATTAAATTGAATAAAAATGAAAGTATCATCCTAATTAAGTTCATGTAATTAATTTTCTAAATATTTCTTAAAGTTTTTAAAACTATTTAAATAATTATTATTTAGAATATAAAAACTAAATTTTTAAGGAGAGATTGAGAGAAATTTTTTTTTCAATGAGACATTAATAGATTTTATGAATTATAAATTTAAAATTTAAAAATTCATAAATTTAAATATAAAATTAAAAATTTTAATATAAAATTATATAATAAATTTATTTAAGCAAAAAAAGCGATTAAGATTGAATATAAAATGAAAGTATTATCTTAATTAAGTTCATGTAAACAATTTTTAAAAAATCTTATTTAAATAGTTTAAATAATTATTTTTTTAAGAAGAGATTGAGAGATTTTATGAATTATAAATTTAAATTTTAAAATTTTTATTTTTAAAATCAAATATAAAAGTAAAATTCATCATCTAAAACTGCAAAATAAATTTAATTAAGCAAAAGTTAGATTAAATTGAACAAAAAACAAAAATATCATCTTAATTAAAATCATGTGATTGATTTTTTAAATATTTATTGATTTTTTAAATATTTCCTAGAAGTTTTAATTTGAATAGTTTAAAATTTTATTATTTAAAAAACAAAATTAATTTTTTAAAAAAAGATTGTGAGAATTTTTTTGAAAAAAAAAATTAGAGATCGAGTGATTTTATGAATTATAAATTTTAATTTTTTAAAAAATTTATTTTTAATTTTAAATATAAAATTAAAATTCTTCATAAACAAGTATATAATAAATTTAATTAAGTAAAAATAAGATTAAATTAAATAAAAATAAAAGTAGTTGGTTAATTAGGCCATAAAATTAATTTTAGTTTTAATTTGACAAATTAAAAAAGTAAAGGAGTTGACTGAGTCTAAATACATTTTACTAAATTTTATTTTTAACTTGAAGTATAATTAAAATCAATTTATCAAATTACAATCTGATTGATAAAAGTAGTATATTAATTAAGTCATAATTTAATTTTGGGTTTAATTAAACTAATTGAAAAAGTATAAAAGTAAAGTGAATCTAAATGCATTTTACTAAATTTTGTTTTTAACTTGAGTTATAATTAAAAACAATTTGTCAAATTACAGTGTAATTGACTCAATCAACAATTTTTGATACAATTTAAAATCATACAAAGGTTTGAATTTTTGAGTAATTAATCCAAATTTTTACCATAATTTTTTAATTGATTTAATATATAAAAGAAATTTATCATAATTTTACTTATTTTTTATAATAAATGTAATAAATTTGATTTTGCCATGATAAAATCACATATTAAGACAAATCTAAATTTATCACACAAATTTTTATCATAATACACAAAAACTTTTTATAATGAATGATTTTCTATAATTGAATATTATATGTTTATTTGTAAATTAATTTAAATTATGATGTATGACTTAAATGTAATTTTATGTGAAATTACTTCAATTGTTTTCATTATATATAGTTATTTGCTTAAAAAATAAATTATATTTAATTTATTAAGCATTTAAATAAAAACAAAAAATTTTAATCAAGTTTTTATTTATATAAAATTTAGTAAAAACAATTTTTTAAGAGAGGGTTATTATTTCTTTCTTAATAAATTATTAGAAAATATTACATAAAAGATAAAAAAAAATTCAAATAGACATTTTAAAATTACAGAACAAATTATCCAACCCGAAATATCAATTTTTAAAAGAAATTTCAAACTCGACTCAAAAACACATTGACCCAATAATGAGTTGATCCAAAAACGATTCAATCTGAAACAATATGATCCGATCAATTTGCCACCTCTAATATCTATCCACTTGAAGGCCTCAATCATTTTATTTTGAGAACATGATTACCATTTCCATTTAGATATATAATTACATTATTATTTCAAATATATATGAATGTAAGCCAGATACTTCCCAAGTGGTGTGTACCTGGGTAGCCTATCCTCCGCACACAGGAATGAAATCCAATAGTGGATTTTGATAGAAAAGGAAAGCATGTTCCCAAGGGAAACAAAAGTACTAAAGCATTTCCGTATTGACATGTAGAGAATTTTTCCAGAAAACTCACTGATGATTAATCAAAAGATCTATATATGTCCTTCATTTACGATCCATCGATGATATTGGTGAGATAGTAACCATTAGATTTTAACAACACAAGTAAAGGTCATATTCAGCTAGCTGGGGTAGAATATTTGGATTTGATTCATGCCAAAAAAGACTGACTTTTGACTTCAAATGGATGCTTAGGAAAAAAAAATGAAGAGAATAGTCACTCACTAGCTAGGGAAGAAAAAAAAAAAAAAAGAGTGTCCAACAAGATAAAACTTTTGATCATTCCATGGTGGAAATGGTGCACCACCATATCCTCCCACTTGTTGCTTTTTAATGCGAATTCTACTATAGCTAACTCCAACCGTTAACTGTTACAACTGATTCCCATCCAACCTTTTTTACAGATAGTTACATAATAAAGGTTTAAAGGGCTGCTAGAGAAGTATCTTGATTTATATCCTTTTCAATGGATATGCTAAGCCATGTCCATATAGCTAGATTTATTTAGAAGAAAACTGATGATTTATCACTTGATTGACTAAAGTGAAAAATATGGGATAACTTCAATTTCACTTTCAATAACGATATATATATATATATATATATATATATATATATATA
>CATIWR010151288.1:0-31691 GCA_949677035.1 Omphalea diandra
CTCGTACATACCATTTGGAGCTGGAAGGAGGATATGCCCGGGCTTGCTATTTGGTATAGCAAATGTTCAGCTTCCTCTAGCTAAATTACTCTACCATTTTGATTGGAGTCTGCCGGACGGAATGAGACCTGAGGATTTAGACATGACAGAAGCTTTTGGAACAACAGTTGGCAGGAAAAACGAATTGCATGTCATTGCTACTCCTTACACGCCCTCAGATTCAGAAGACGAATCAACCCAACAGAAGCAGGCAATGGAACTTCTCAAATAAAATTATAAACACCACGCAAAATAATGTTGTAGCATAATTAATGTATTGTGTTCAATTTGATTGCCTCTTGTTGGTTGCTGGTAGTAAGTTTTGTCTTTTTTATTATATTTCTATTAGCTTCTGAGATAAACTCTTAGCAATAAGACAGGGTGGATATTTTCAATAAAGAGAAGTATCCAGGACGATGCATTTGTATTTTTTATATCCACTAGCAATGGTTTGGATGGTGAATTGTCTTCCAATTAGTGGTAAGCGCTTAGTTTGCTCCTAGAAAGACTAATCGCATCACTTGTAGGAAAAAGCCCTGCCACCCGCCTAATAAGTATTTCAACTATGACTTTTATGTGACAAATATTGACCTCTTCCATTTGTTCTGACTTGAAAAATTTTGTAAATGGCAACGATAACCAAAAAAAAAAAGAAGGTAATATCGTTTTTCAATATTCTTTCTCCCCTCTTCTACATATAAAATCTAATTTTGTAATTGGAGTAAATTATATCAAAGACTATCTAATTTATGATTTTAATTCTAGGTTGATTATATTAAAAATTTTCATTAATGAACTAATTAGGTGATTAATTTTAATAAAGTGGTTAATTCATTTTTTAAGTCAAATTAAAATTAAGATAATGATGTGATTTGCAGAAAGTTAATTAACCTTATGAACTCATTATTTATGAAACTCACTCTTCTCTTTTTATTTAATCTATCATATTCCCACTAACTTCTAATTATCACATATTTACCTCTTGTACTTTTTTTTTTTTAGTTTTATCTCCTGCACTTTTATTTTTATAAAATGTCTCCTATACTTTCAATGTTATTGAATTTTGGCCCTTGCACTTTTATTTCTATAAATTGATCTCCTGCACTTTTACTTTTATTAACATTTCTCCTCTCATTAGCAGAATATGGAAGTAAAAGCGTAAAGAGTGATGTTAACAAAAATAAAAGTGGGGACAATTTGTAAAAACAAAAGTGCAAGAGCTAAAACTTAACAAAAATGAAAATGCATGAGAACAATTTATAGAAATAAAAGTGTAAGGGGTAAAACTCAAAAAAAAAAAAAAGAAAATACATGGGGCAAAATATGTGTTTTTCCTTATCCTTAAAAACTCTTTATGCCACCACCCACTAAGAGTCAATGCTATCTCAAATAGACTCAATCAAACCTACACTTCTCTTAGTTAGCCAAATATATTCACTTATTAATTGGTTTTTGTTTAATACAAAAGATATATTCTTTTTCTTTTCAATAACACAAATATATTTGTTTTGAACAAATATAGCTTATATTTTGATCCTAAAGTACAACTTTCGATTTTAAAATCAAACCAACCTGTAAATTCCACTTATAACCTTCTATCCTATCTTGCTCTCATCATTCTAACCTCCCTCTACACTATAAAATAATAGTCATTTAGCGACAGACAAATTCCATAACTAAAGGTTAAAAATTTGTGGCTAAATTAGTTTAGTGACGAATTAATGGCAAATGAGTCGTCCTCGCTACACCAAGTAGTGTCGGATTTACGATGGAAGGGTGGTCATTATCGTACGGGTATATTTTGATAGAAATTAATGATGAAATTGACATTTGTGACAACTTTATGCCATCATTAAATTAGCGACAAACTAATAAGGGAAGTTTGTTGCTAAATTAGTGATGGGATGTTTCCATTGCTAATCTGAAGATGCCTCCAAATTAGCTATGAACTTTTAAAATTTGTCACTAATTTAATTAATATTTTTACTATTGAATGTAGAGTAATTGTAACATTTTTTTTTTTTGGAATTTATAGTTTAATTATAAGGCAACATATCACAATAATAAAATATCACAAATTATATTATTTATATATGATTGTATATGACAAAGTATAAATGAAAAAAAGAATCATAACGTATAATGTATAAAAATGTATCAAGTATAAATTATACAAAATCATAAAGTGAATAAAAAGCATAAAAAATCACTTCAATCCATTTGAAGTGTCATTCGCATGGCCAATTAGAAATAGGAGATGCAGCAAATTGGGCACCATGGGCCAACTCCCTAATGAGGTGATGCATCTCATTGATCTGCTACCTCAGTGCGTCAGACTACTGCCAGAAAGACTGCCTTTGCTCATTCATCTTCTCCTAGAACTCATCTTGAACTTCCTGAAGAAGAGCAACTCGCAAATCCTTATCAGATATATCACGTGAAATAGTAGTCGATGATGATGATGAGCACTGCCTGAACGAAGCAGGTGTGAGCTGGCCCTATGTCATACATGCGTCACTTTTTTTTGTTCACCTACAACCTAGAAGAGTAGCTCTTTCTCATTGGCCAAATGTGGTTCTATGGAGCCCTTCTTAACTTGAGTAGCTTTGTCATACTGCTCACAATAACTATCCTGTAACTTAGTGACAAGTGAATAGATTTTAAATGAAAAAATAAAGAAAATGAATTATTAAGCAATGAGAAAGATTAAATTACTCAACTTGTCAAAACTTACAACTACACCTGTAAACTGCTAGTCAATGTGTTGTTGATTCTTCTTACTAACGTGCATATGCTCAAAGACATCGAAAAATATAGCATCATAGCCTAATTTTTTACTTTGAAAACAAATACATTATATATATATATATATATATATATATTATTTTAATATATATATTTAATAAAATAATAAATTAGTATAATAAATTAATAATAAATATTATATTTAAATTATATTTAATAAATTATATATATAATTTATTAAATATTATATAATATTATTATATTAAAATCATAGTAAATATTATAATATATAATATGAAAATATAATATATAAATATATAAAAAATAAATTAAAATAGCATATAAATTAAGAAATATATAAAACATACTCATTAGATGCCTCTGATGCCCAACCATAGATATGGAACTGCCCAGTATAGCATGAAGGACCAGAACTAGGGTCACTTGTCTCACTTAGGCAGTTGCTCGAGGCCTACAACTAAGTCGCCTGAACTCTAGTCTGGCCCACTTTACCTACCAGTTGTTCCATACATCCTCTGGGACTCTTGCAAGTTGTCTACCACTCCATCCACACCTTTACTAATTATCAGTATAGTGTGTAGTTGCTTGTTACTCCTACCTCCTCTTAATCTAGGCCTCCAGCACCAAATTTCAAGTAAAATACTTCTGAAAAAACAATAGGGAAACTTTGTTACAACAATGCATTTAAATAAATAAAATTATAAATAAAATGAGACAAATTACTAAACAAATATTTCAAAACATTCGCCATAACATAATAAATTATGATTTTCAATTATACTTATAACTATCTCACAACAACCACAAAGACAATAACATTAAAAAGGTATGATTTTCACTTATACCTCAAGCTCCTTCTAAAAAAGTCTTACGTCGCTTGTGGGACATTCTTCCATGAATATCTAGATGACTCCAAGCGAAGCAAAAAATCTTGGAGATTCGAGTGGAACATGCATTGCTTGGCATTTTGTAACAAAGAATAAGTTAATAAGATATAATAAATAGGAAATATGAAAAAGTATCCAACATTACAAATTATATATTCAGTTATATATTTCATTTTAAAGAACTTGAAAATCAACAGTTATTTAGCAGGACCTATAAATACAAAGAAAAATAATATGGTATGTGCTTCCCATCGACGAGCTTAAGCGTCACTCTGCCAATATTCACTAAGGCCATTGATGCCAGCATAGTCAGTGTTTCCTTTACAGACTACTACCTAGCTGATGCTTATACCGATGGTGGTGGAAATAAGGATGCAGACGGTGTTGATGGCAAAGGTGGGAATAGTGAAGGTGTTGATATCGATGGTGTTGATGGAGGGGCTAATGGTAAGGGAGAAACTAGTGGTCGCAATGGTCGACCAACAAGTGAAGGCTAAGTACCTCGCTCCACTATCTCTCGACCTGATGTGTCCAACTAGATCTCTTAGCCTTAGCCCTCTATTAGTCTCATCACCGCTCCCATCATAATGTATGCATACTAATAAATAAATAAACAATAGTAAAATAAAACTAATAAATTGATTAATTTAGTAACACATACATAACAAAAAATAATTTACTAATTTAAACATAGTAATAAAGACAAGAAAACATAATATATGTATAAAGTACCTCTAATTAGTTTCAATACCATTATCATTGTACAAATTCTTTTCCTCATCAATTTTTTCATCATCATCATCTGATTCCAAGTCTAATTACATCATCTTCTACTTAAATATTGTCATCTTCAATTTCAATTGATTCACCGTTTTGATCATTCAAGGATCCAAATTGTTCATTATCCATAATTGTAATTGAATGAGCATCAATATCATTCTCTTAGAAGGCCGAAACTACATGAGACATTGAAGTTGTTAGGACAAATTGAAAATGCAATATATGAATTAAACAGTAACATAAATACAAATTTTAGCAGTATGATATTATTCTCTATGTGCATATTCAAATATGTACATATTAATGTGATATGAAACTTGTGATAAGTTGTTTATTGCATTTCTCTATACATTTTTTATATTGTGCACTTAGAGAACTATGGCAATATGCTGCCAAAATTTATATAAGTGCATTGGGATGATAGGCAATGCATTTTTGAATGGATTAGCTTCAAACTTGAAAATACATAAAATTGAATGAATCTTAGGTATGAGATTACAAATATGAAATATAATGATATTTATTTGTTGGTGATGTAATTTTAGGTACAAAATAATGAATTCAGATCAAGAATGGATGTACTGCAGGCTAACTTATGGGTTATTAAATCCAACATTTTTAGAGGGCATGAAAACTTTTACAATGTTTGTTTGCAGCCATTTGGGGTATATGGATGGGAATAAGATAAGATGTTTATGTAATCATAGGAGATGTCAAAATTAATGATATGAGGAAGTTGCAATAATTAGGTATCATCTAGCTAAATATGGATTTGTATCGGGTTATTATCAGTGGTTTAAACATGGTGAATCTTATGTGAAAGTGGATTTAGGAACATTAGTTGGTGTAGAAGAAATAGACTTTCCTTCTATTATATAGTATAAATCTCATAGTACCTATCATGAAATGGTATTTGATGTTGCTAGTCCGTCATTTCATGCAAGTGATGTAGAGGAAGCACCAAATGCTGAAGTGCAACATTTTTACAACATGTTGTAGGCCGCAAATAAAGAAGTATGGTATGGAAGTAGTATCCATTCACAATTGTCAATTGTTGCTTAATTGTTGAACATTAAGCTAAAATATCATATGTCTGAAAGTGTTATGATGACAAATACCAATTAATATGACTGAGGACTTCTCTAACACAAAGAAATTGGTACAAGGAATGGGTTTACCTTTAGAAAAGATTCATTGTTGTAAGAATGGTTGTATGCTATATTAGGAAGAAGATATGAGTTCATTAGGTACTAGTTTTATATATTTTCGCAGTATAAGTTGTCTAGTGTTGAAAGTTCTCAGTGAAAATTGACAGTTTCTTATAAGAAAATGTATTACTTTTTGGTCACTCTAAGATTACAAAGGTTGTATGCATCCAAAGTCGTGGCTAAAGATATGAGATAACATGTTGAGCTTGTTGAAGAAAAAGATTGTGTGATGAAGCATTGCTTAGACTCGAAAGAATGGAAGCATTTCGATAGGATGCAGCTAAATGTAGGAATGTAAGACTTAGACTTTACACATATGGGTTTTAGCCTTTCGATTAGTTAAGATAACAATATTTATCTTACTTGTAATAGTAATTCCATATAATTTAGCCATAGATATGTATGGAAGAAGAATATAAGTTCTTAACTACGATAGTTCTGGGACCTAGGAATTCAAAGAAGAAGTTGGATGTATTCTTATAACCATTCATTGTATAGATGAAAAAGTTGTGAGAAGTTGTGGTACAAACCTATGATGCATCAAAGAAGTAAAATTTTCAACTATGTGCTGCACTAATATGGTAAATTAGTGATTTTCCCGCATACTCTATTTTGTCAGAGTGGAGTATAGTAGGGAAGTTGGCATATCCATATTGCATGGATAACTTGAATGCTTTTACTCTGTTGAGAAGGGGTAAGACATCATGGTTTGATAACCAAAGTAAATTTTAACTTGATGACCATCCATTTCATAGGAATAAGATATCTTTTCTTAAAAATATAATCATGACTGACACTGCACCACTAATCTAGTCTGGATATGAGATATTTAGAGATAAAGCAATAGGAATTATAGAAGGTCACTAATATGGATGGTTATGCAGCGAATGGACTAATTTCAAAGTAACTAGTTGGAGGAAATGAAGCATATTTTGAGATCTGTCATATTAAAAAACCAACTTAATTAGGCATAATTTAGATATGATGCACATTAAGAAGACTGTTTTTGAAAATGTGTTTACTACAGTGACGAATGTGGAAGGAGAAATCAAAGATCATGTCAAATCAAAAGAAGACTTGAAATAGTTTTATTGAAGGGCAGAATTAGATTGTGATCCTATAATTAGAAAATATCCTAAAGCCTCTTACACTATTGACAAACGAGGAAAAACAACTCTATATGTATAGGTTAAAAGATTGTGATTTCCAGATAGTTATGTCCTAAATATGGAAAGATATAAAACTGCTTCCAACACATGTTTGGCAAGCTCTAATAGAGTTTAGCCTTTTCGTCAAGGATTTAACTTCAGTTTTTATACATGTGGATGATATGAGATGGCTAGAGCCAGAGATTCCTGTTATTTTGCGTAAGCTTAAACATATACTAACCCTAAGCTTCTTTTAATGTATGAAACATCTCCTAAATCATCTTCCATATGAAGCAAAAATCGCAAGTCCAATTCAATATCAATGGATGTATCCATTCGAAAGGTACCTTTAAAAGTTAAAAAATAACATGAGAAACAAAGCTCAGGTTGAAGGTTTGATATGCAATTCATATTTGTTAAAGAAGCTTTAGCTTTCTATGGGCATTACTTTGAGCCCTACGTTAATACACAACATTTAAAAGTCCTAAAAAATAATCATTTATGAAGAATATGATAGGATGCTTAGTATATTCAAACCTACAGGTCACCCATTAAGGCGGTTCAATACAAGCAAGCTGACTGACAAAAATTATCATGTTGCACACACAAACATTCTACTTAATTATGAGGAAGTAACAACTATTATTGAGTAAGTATTCATCTCGATTTCTATTTTATAGCCATAATATGAAATTGTACTTGTATATACTAATGCTTGTTGTTTTCTACACATGATGTGAAGAATTTACGTGTGAAGGTTATGATAAAATTACCTAATAATTGTTGACAATAGGGTTGATATGTATATGAAGAATGATTTTGTTGTTTGATTCAATTAATATATGAGTATACAAAATGCAAGAAAAATTCGTAATTTTCAAGTATGTGGAACACAATTTAATGCTTAGCAGTTAAATTAATATAAATTGTAGGCACATAATCATAAAATAGCATTACCAACATTTTCATCAAGGATTTGGCAAAAGGTCTATTACGTACTATAGAGTCGTATCATGGATAATATGCCAATGGTTACAAATTTCACTCCAAAGCACATGGTTCTAATAAAGCAACTAATAATTGTGGAATTTGCATAAATGACATAAATTATAATGTTGATGAGAGCGACTACTATAATGAAATAATTAAAGTTCTGGAGTTAGAGTACCCTGTACTGTACTACAAGAAAACTATTTTATTCAACTACGAGTGCTTAATCCTAGACCAAATGTTGGTATAATAGTTCACAAGCTATACAAACTTATTGATGTGAACAATAAAAAAGGATTTAATGACTATAAACCATTTATCTTCACATCACAAGCAATACAATCATATTATGCCACACATCCTAGATTAAAGAGGGATAAGAATAATTGGTAGGTTGTTTGCAAAATAAAAGCTAGATCTATGGCAAAAGTTTTGATAGTTAAAAGTGAACCTTTCCAAGATGATGACACAAAGATTCATGAAATCGACCTTCAGATTAAAGATAAAAAAATGAGCTTGATTGATCCAACGAGTTCATTTGTTGGCATTGATGAGAGTGACAATGAGGACAATGCATCAAAAAAATGAAGAATTAGATAATGATGATGTTAATTTGCATAACATCAATAATGACTAGAGGTAGTGTTATCACAACTCCTTTTGTAATATTTATATTATAATGCTTGAATGTAACTAAATTTCTAAACATAAAAATTTATATATTTCAAAGGATGCGAATCAATGATCAATATTGTGGAAGTTCATTAGGGGGTACTATACTAGATAATAGTCGAGGCCAACATGATAGGCCTTCTTCTTCATCACGTTATGTACCATTATCTGATCAGCCCACTTCAACACCTCCTACTCCACCAGTTGCAGTGTCACCTTCACATTCTTTTCCTCCATCACCTCTTCACCACCCCTGTACCTATACAATCGCCTACATTTGATACTTTTATGGCATCAACAACTAATCTTTCATCATCTTATCGACCTAGGCTATATGTCCTTGGTATGAGGTATGTTGTTATAATCATCTCATTATATATATATATATATATATATACACTTTTTTTCTAGTTTAATCCTAGAAAATCAGTGTTCTAGCCGCATTTTTGTAATTTTTAGGGAGCGTTTGGACTTTAAAGGCTATAAATGAAAGTCAATGTCAGCAAACACCAAGGATTTCTACTAAGAGGAGTTCAAGGTACAATTTAAATTTTTTAATTAATATAATTTGAATTCATATGCTCATATTTTATTTTCTTATATTGCAAAAAAAATTTCTTTAAGATATTGCTATGGAGACCATGGTCAAGATTACATGGGAGCATATAACTGCTAGGCGGTATTCAAATTCTTTATCCCACTGAAGACATGGCAATTGGCTAAAATGTGCCTCCGTAGATATTTAGAATTTATGGAAGCAAAAATGGTATATGTCAGAATTTCAAGCTCGTTTTGCCTAAGCTTCGAGGAACAAATGCACAAAGCCTGTTGTTGAACTAGGGCACCAATTGGTGGGTTGTTTTAAAATTAAGAAGAAGATTTATGTGTTTAGGAAGTGAAGAAGAAGATGAGAAGAATCAACACAAAGGTTTATAGTGGTTCGAGTGTTAACAAACCCTACATTCATTCCCCAATTCTACACACTTGCGTATTTCACTCATCTAACCTGGTGTTTCCAAGTGCACACCAAACGTATACAACTTGTGTTTTATGGCTAACACAAAACCTTTACAACTTGTGTTTTTTAGGCTTACATTATAACCTCTTACAAGAGTTTTAGAATCTAGGATAACTTTCAACCTTCTTACGATGGTGTTTATTGCTCACACCAAACAATCAATAACACTTAAAGAAGAGTAAAAAAATGAGTAAAAATTGGCAAATTGTTATAATTAATTCAATTATCTTGCATTTACATCTATTTGGTGGAGTATTTATACCCCACATGCACTAAAGAGATGTTACTCTAAAACTATCCCCAAATCTGCAAGTTGTGCTAGGCAGATTTTGCATTAAATGTTTGTCAGGCATAAATCGCAGTCGTTACTATCATTTCACAATCGTGAATTTCCAATTTCCACTAAGGAGCCAAAAATCACGGTAGAGAACCCCATTTTGTGTCTAACGGCTAGTCCACATGTCACTCATCTATTGGTTATCTAAGAAAAAGTCGTTGTGTTCTACCTGTTACTTAAAAGTCACGGTCGCGAGTTGTCTTTGCCTTGGGAGCTACTGAGACTGCAAATTCCTCTATTTGATGAGGAAATTACAACTTCCTGAGCTGCGATCGCGGCCAGCAATTCACCCTTATGATTTTTAATATCCAACGGTTACCTTAGACACTTGGTATATTGTGGTTGTGGCTTTGGTTCCCTCATTTGTCACTATGAAATTTGTGATCACGACATAGGATGCAATAGCCACTGTGAATTCCTCTGTGACTCAAGCTCATTTCCTTCAACTAAGTCGCGTCTGTAAATTTGCCCGTGAATTTCTCTAGCCTAGCCCCTTTCATCCTTATAGCTTATTCGCGGCTACGATTTAGGGGATACAGGCCGTAAATTTGGATGACCTATACAAGGTTGGAGATTTTAATTTCCATCCAACTTTTAATTGAAAAACTATCTTATAAATTGCAAAACAACACTTAATAAAAACATTAGAAATGATCAATCTCTATTGTCAAGATCAAAAGAGGTTCAGGACTTAGGTTTAACCAACCTAGTCTAATAATCTCCCTCTTTTTGATTTTGACAACTTAGATTGATTTCATGGAAAATCAAATGCATGAGTTGTGAAGTTGGGATGGTCAACGATGAAATGATCAATGAACACTTAAAGAAATTCTAGTCAATGATCAAAGAAATTCTAAGTACTCTACGTTTTTTAAGAAAAAATGTTCGCTTCAACTTATGCTTTTCTGCTTTACTTATTTTCGCTCTATATACTTCACTCTTCCTCTTTGCCAAGATCAAAAAGAGGGTAAATATGGAAGAGTAGATGAAATGTATAAAGGTGAGATAAAGTGATCATAAGAAACAAATAATAACTCACATAATCATAAGAATTGCAATCACACATAGCATATAAGACAAAGAATTACAAATCAAACACTTTTATTTATTTATAAACTGTGGGATCAACCAATGTTTACAACAAGAAAAATAAAATAAAAATAACAGAAATCCTAAAGATAATCTAAAAGATAGGAGAACTGTCATCTTCTCTGGATTCATCTTATTCTTTATTATCTCGACCTCTCTCAGCTTCATCACCTTCCTCAACTTCTTGATTGTCCTCTTCCTCTGGTGTGTCCTCTCAAATTTCAAAATCTGAAAGATGGCAGGGAGGAGCACCTACTTTTTCTTGTAAATCCACTAGGTCACTGCGTATGTGGGAAAAGAGGAGAAATTTTCTCTTAAGCATCCTCATTACCTTGTCCAAGTTTTTATTGATGGTGGCAAGAGAGATCTTGGACTTAGGTTTTGGTTGAGAGGTGGGACTGGTTGTGCTCCTTCTTCAAAGATAAGCCTTTTTCTTTTAGAGGCTTAGGATGTTTCCATCTTTTTTGCTCCAAAAGTACCTAAAGTATAGGCATAAGAATTAGGATGAATGGCTTTTGCATTAATAAAATAGGTGAGGTCTAGAAAGTTTTGAAAGGGAAGAAGCTTCTTAGTAAAGAATTTTTCATTTTCCTCATTAACAGCACCAACATATTGGTAGATGATAGTTATATGAGAAGGGAGAAGAAATTGACTCTTAGGTTTGGTGCTCATATAAATCAGTTAATCCACAAGATATCGGCCTGTTTGTATGGGCTTGTTTTTGATAGGGCAGAAAAGGAAAGCAAAATCCTTTCGGGACACTTTTTCATTACCATTCCCTCTTACGTTAATAGACAAGGTGATGACATGATCAAATAGCCACAAAGGTAGGAGTTCAGATGTATTTGGCTTTGGAAGTTTTGGGGTCATGTTTGGTCTTGATGGAAATCTTAAACCAAAACTCAAAATAAATAACATCAAGAGCGAAAATGATGAAAGGAATGCCATCTCCGACTTAAAGATTGAAAAGATTGTATAATTGTTCAAAGGTGATGAAACAAAGATCTCCAAAAGCACGAAATATTAACACGTATTGGCTTATACGAGATTTAGATCTCTAACTTAGAGTTATGGTATACATGAACTCTCTCACGTTTTCCTCATATCTAGACTCATCATGAAATATGAATTTGTTCCACCCCAGGATAGACAAAAATGCATGGATTTCATCTTTGATTCCCATCGACTCAAGGAGAAAGGTAGAAGGGATTTTGTTTGGAAGGATGATTTTGGAGGCATTTGGCCTTGTAGTGATCCTTCTCTTCTTTCATAATCCCTTTCATTTGATATAAAGTCGGGGGTTCAGAAGGTTGTGTTACTGCCTTTCCCTTCTCTACTCTTAAAGCTTATTTGGGAGCCATTTGAGAATTGAAGGAAGATTAAAGATTTGAGAGTAAAAAGATGATGGATAGAGAAAACTTAGTAAGAGTGATATGAATAACTATATGGGGGGGAAGGGGTTTATATAGGCCAAGAAAGGGTGTGAGAATGACTAAAAATGGTCATAAAAGAATTAAATGAAGAAGTGCATTGGTTGGCAATCAAACCATTTAAATGTATGGCAATAACCTAAATTTGTGATCGCAATCTGAAAGTTGTGATCACTAATTCTAAAAAATATGAGTAACAGACAAAAAATCCTCAAGAAACAGAGCTTTCAACAGTCAAAGTTTTGAAATTTAAACAAATTCCTATTGAGAAATGAATTTCATGACCACGAATTGATAGTTATCAGCTAAAAAGATGAGCATCTATAATTCGCAATAGTAAATCACGAAATAACAACCGCGAATTACAAGGCAAAAGGATAACTATGAAATTTTAAGACTTGACATATAACACTATGATCCACCTTGATATTTTGATGTTTAATTCATGTAAGTTGGCATTGAAAAGTATAATTGCACTTGAAATTAAGACATCTAAAAGAATAAATATTATACACATCACAAGGTAATCATTCAATCATGGAATAATGCAACATGTAAAAAGATCTAAATTTTTCACCTTAGGGAGCTTCCATCAAGCATTTCTAATTCTCTCTTAATGAAGTTCATCCTTTCTTCATTGAGAAGTTTAGTGAAAATGTTTGCAAGTTGATGATTCGTGTCTATAAACTCTAACACAACATCACTATTTTGGACATGATCTCTAAGAAAGTGATGTCAAATGTCAATATGTTTGCTCTTAGAATATTGAATAAGATTTTTTGAAAGATTATTTACACTTGTGTTATCACATTTGATGGGAATATGATCAACAACTTTGTCATAATCCTTTAATTGTTGTTTCATCTAAAGGACTTGGGTGCAACAACAATCTGCAGCTACATACTCAGCTTCGGCGGTAGATAAGGCAACTGAAACTTGCTTCTTGCTAAATCAAGACACTAAACATTCTCCTATAAATTGATAAGTTCCAAAAGTGCTCTTTTTATTTAAAAGACTACCAGCATAATCCGCATCTGAGTAACCTATGAGACTAAATAAAAAATCTTTAAGATACCACAACCCTAAATGCAATGTGCCATGTAAATATTTAAAAATTCTTTTGACAGTATTCAAATGTGATACTTTGGGGCAAGATTGACATTTAGCACACATGCATATACTAAATATTATATCAAGTCTAAAAGTAGTAAGATAAAGTAGAGAACTGATCATACCTCGATATCTCTTCTCATCAACCATCTTACTCGATTCATCCTTGTCCAATTTGATGGCAGCACTCATTGGTGTTTTTGCTACGTTACATCCATCCATGCCAAATTTCTTGAGAATGTCCTTTATGTATTTGGCTTGGTTGATGAACATCCCTTCTTTGGTTTGTTTGATTTGTAGACCAAGGAAAAACTTGAGCTCTCTCATCATACTTGTCTCAAATTTTCTAGTGATACACTTAGCGAAATCCTCACATAAAGATTCATTAGTAGCACTAAAAATGATATCATCAACATAAATTTGTACTATTTGTGTATTATGATTATGCCTTTTTATAAACAATGTTGTGCCAACCTTCCCCCTTTTCAAAATCATTTTTCAAAACAAAAGAACTAAGTCTTTCATACCAAGCTCTTGGAACTTGTTTCAAACCATATAAGGCTCTATTCAATTTTAAAACATAATTTGGAAAGCTATGAGATTCAAAATCAGGAGGTTATTTAACATACACTTCCTCCTCAATGACACCATTTAGAAAAGTACCAATGACATCCATTTGAAAAAGTTTAAAATTCATATGACATGCATAAGCTAAAAGAATCCTAATGGCCTCTAAACTTGCTATGGAGCATAGGTTTCATCATAGTCTATGCCTTCCTCTTGGTTGTAACCTTTCACAACCAATCTAGCCTTATACCTAGTGATGAACCCTTGCTCATCTAACTTATTCCTAAACACTCATTTACAACCTACAATTGGGTATTCCTTAGGCCTAGGAACAAGTTCCCATACATTGTTTCTCACAAATTGGTTGAGTTCCACTTGCATAGCAATCATCCAACTCTCATCATCAAGAGTCTCATCAATAGATTTTGGCTTAAATTGAGAAACAAAGGCAAGATTATTGTCTAAAATGTTAAGTTAAGATCTAGTACTTACACCCTTTAAAGTATGACCAATCATTAAATCTTTGGGGTGATGCTTAGAGAATCTCCAATCCTTAGGAAGATCTTCACTTGGTAATTCTTCTTATTGATGTTATGGTTTTTTATCTACTATTGATGATTTGTCCTCATCATTATCCTTGTCTTCCTCTCTTATAGAATGCTCCAATTCCAATTTCTCAAAGTCACTTACAAGATTATAAACAAAAGAACATTTTCCAAGATCAAGCTTACTAGATTCATCAAATATAACATGCATAGACTCTTTAACAATAATTAAACTCTTATTAAATACCTATAGGCCTTGCTAGTGGTGGAATAACCTAAGAATATGCTCTCATTAGTTTTTGAGTCAAATTTCCTAAGATTATCGTTGGTGTTCAATATATAACACTTGCATCCAAATACTCTTCGGTATGATATCTTAGGTTTTCTACCATTCCATAGCTCATAAGAAGTTTTATTAAGAATGAATCTTTTGAAAACTCAATTTGCAATATAACACGAAGTATTGATAGCTTTAGCCTAAAAGTAATTTGGCAAAAAATACTCATTGAACATAGTTCTAGCCATCTCTACTAATGTTCTATTTTTCCTTTCTACAACACCATTTTGTTATGGTGTTATAGGAGTTAAAAAGTTATGAAAAATCTCTTTCTCTTGGCAATAAGATTCAAAAGACTCATTTTGAAATTACTTTCCATGGTCACTTCTTATTGAAGAAATGAAGTAACCCTTTTTATTTTGAATTCCTTTTACAAAACTTTTAAAAGCATCAAAAGTATCATACTTATGAGCTAAAAAGGACACCCTAGAGTAATCATCAACTAAGACTAATGCATAATATTTTCCACCTAAGCTAGACTCCTAGTAGGTCCTATTAAGTCCATATGAGTTAGCTGAAGAGGTCTAGATGTACTTACAACATTCTTTGCTTTAAAGGAAGATTGATGTTGCTTCATCATTTGGCAAGGACCACCAGTATTGTCTTTAAAAAACTTTAGCTTTGGAAAACCTTCCACCAATTTTCCTTTTGATAAGCTTTGCAAGAGCTCTATGCTAGCATGTTCAAGCCTTCTATGTCATAGCCAAGCTTCATTACTAAGAGATGCAAGACGCTTAAAAGATTGGTTAGCCAAATTGTCTAAGTCAATTAGATAGGTATTGTGTTTCCTTTCACCATTGAAAACAACCTTTTTATCCACTAAAGTGGTAACTCGGCATTCTCTAAGGTCAAAGGTGACTTTATTACCTTTGTCACATAATTAACTTACACTAAGCAAATTATGTAACAAGCCATCAACAAGTAAAACATCATTAATTAAAGAACAATCATTCTTACCAATGGTCCTAATGCCCATTAGTCATTTTTCTTTCTCAAGGAGGTTAGGGATGAAAATGAATTTGAAAGACTCTCAATAGATTTTTTAATTCTTCATTTGAAGTCCTCAATTCACTTATAAGATTATTCAAGAAATTAAATTCATCCTCTAACTTGGAACATTTTTTCTTGTAAGTTTTCATTTGTGACTTATATTTGTCATAATTCAAAGTGAAAGCTTTTAAAAGCAAATAATCTATATCATCAAATGCTTCATAATCATCACAAGAGTTTGGAGAAGTACTTACCTCTTTGCAAGAGTCCTCTTGAGCCATGAAGCAAAAGTTTGCTCCTTTATCTTCTTCTTGTTCATCACTTGAATGATCATCCCAAGTAGCCTTGAGGCTCTTCTTCTTTTCTTTGTGATGATAAAAAGATGACTTTTTTTGGATTCTTCTTTCTCTTCTCCTTTTCATCAACTTTTTGGTCCTTCTTGATATTTTGGCAAGCACTTTTCTTCTTTATCACTTTCATTTGCGTCACTTGAGCTTGAATAATCTTCTTGAGCTTTGAAGGCTAAAGCTTTTTTCTCTTCTTTGTGTCTTTGCCCTTTTAGCTACTTTATCTCTTTATATTTCTTTAAAGCTATCTCATGAGTGAGAAGCTTACCAATGAGGGCATCAGTTGACACTTTCTCAATCTTTGGATTGGACTCTTGAATGTTGCATACTCTTGCACCAAATTTATCTAATGGAAGAGATTTAAGGATTTTAGTATTTACCTCATAGTTAATAACAATCTTTCTAAACTTTTTTATGTTTGTGACAATAGAGAGAAGCCTATTTGTCATTTTGGTGATGCTCTCATGGTATTTCATCATGAAGAGCTCTCACTCTGTCACATACATCTCCAACCTACTTGATTTCACAAGAGTTGTGCCCTCATGATAGTTTTATAATGATTTCCATATGGCATGTGCAGTTTGGCAATGTTGGACTCCTCCATACATAAACATTAGGAGAATAGTCATTGCCCTCTTGTTCTTCCCATTTGCCTTTTTTTATGTTTCACTCCATTCTTCGCTTGTAATTGCTACCTCTACTCCTTCATCCATCTTTGTTGGAGGTTTCCACTCTTTAATTATATAATCCCATAAGTTAATGAGATCGCTATCAAGATGGATCTCCATTTTATGCTTCTAAAAAGCATAATCATTACCATCAAAGTAAGGATTAAGATGAGAGTAGACTCCTTCTTGTGTCATTTTTTCACACAATTAAGGCTTGAATTGAGACTTGGCTCTGATACTTATTGTTGGCCCTAGTACACCAAAAAGGGGGGGTTGAATTGGTGGCAAATTTAAAGTTTTGATTTTGGAGGAAGCTCACAAATATGAAAGATTAGAGAAAGAGAAGGAGAAGAATGAACACAAGAGTTTTATAATGGTTCAGGTATTAACCAACCCTATATCCACTCCCCAATTTACCAATTGGGTGTTTCACTCAATCACTAGTGTTTTACAAGCTCACACTCAACTTAATGTTTAGGCCCACACCATACCTTACAAGTGTTTTCCTAAGGTTCGCACTCAACCTAGTGTTTTAGGCTCACGCCAAAGCTCACAAGTGTTTTCCTAAGGCTCACACTCAACTTATACAAGAGTTTTAAAACTAAGCAAACTCTCAAACCTAAATAAGAGTTTTCTATGTAAGGGTTCACTCTCAAACCCAAACCCATGGTGTTTAGAGCTCACACCAAACAATGTACAAAGAAATAAAAAATTAAAGTTATGAATTAACCTTACAAGAGTTTTGGCACATATCAATAATTTTTTTCCTACATTCAAGTCCATTTGTTGTTATATTTATAGATAATAACCACCAAAGAGATTTTACAAAGAAAATATGCCTAAATCTCTAAGTTGTGCTAGACATATCTTGCATTAAATGCTTGTTGGATGAAATTTGCAATCGAGACTGAATTCACGGTAGCTAATTTTGAACTGTGTCTAACGGCTAGTCTACGTGGCATGAAACCATTGGTCTCTCCAAAAACTAGTCGTTGGATCTTTCTAACAGATCTGAAAAGTCACAATCGCTACTTCAAATTTGTGGTCGTTATTTTCCTTTTCGGACGTGATTGTCACCTTGAAATTATTTGTCTAATCATATAGATGTTGTTTCTGAAATTTGCAGTCACTATTGAAATTCGCGGTCGCTACTTTTGAATCTCAACAGCTTTTTTTTCAAAAGTTGCGATCACTTCGAAATTCGCGATCGCTAATTTTGAAGGCATATTTTCATACATAGAGTTTTTTGCTTCTAATCACTTATATTCAACTTCCTATGAGATTCTATCTAAATATCTGCAAAAACAACACTTAAAATTGATATTATAACCTTTCAATCTATATTGTCAAGATCCAAAGAGAGTCTTAACTTAGGTTTGAACAACCTAGTCCAACAAAGGGAATGTCATTATCAACTCTTCCTCCCGACTGTAAAGAAAATGACCTAGCATGACATGAAAGCTTTTTTTTTTTTTTTTACTAGTTATTAGAAGGAGATTAGAATTTGATAAACTTGTCTTTTTACTCTAAGGTCAAGTGTAGGTAAATTTTGTTAAGACTCATTTCCCTCAAATCTTACGTTTTTTTTTATGTTAGACCTCTAGCTCTAGCTTGCTCAGTCTCAAGGTTTGATTACATTCTTTCAAGAGATTGTTAGATGTACCTAGCACCTTGCATAAGAAGTAGTTAGATGGCTATAGCCACTTCAATCATGCTCGTCATTTATTGATAGTTTTTTTTTTTAAGAACATGGCCAACAAAAAATGATTATGTTCTTGATTCTTCATCTACCAATGTAGAAAATGCTTTAGTTTCTCATTCTCATATGAGGCTAAAAAGTTTATTAGCACCAAGTTGGCATTAAATGATTCATCATGCTCAAACATGAGTTGGTCTTTCATTAGGGATGACACTCTATCCAAGTCAAGGTAGATTGTCTGGTTCCACAAAGAGATAATCCATTTCTACAATACCTCGTCAAAGACAATGACTAACATTTGGAGAGGTAGTGTCCCGAGTAATCATTTTTGTGATTAATGAAGTCTCTAATGACCATGAAGGACATCGCAATAGGCATTTAGAAGATTCAATGGGCATGGAAGAAATTCAATAGGCATAGAAAAATCCTTTGAGAAGCACTTTAACCAATCTGTGTAAGACAATGATGATGGATGGACATGCTAATGGTTGTGGTGAAAATTTAATAATCGTAGGCAAAGCTCAACATGCTATTTTTGAAGATCTCAATCAGCATGGCAAAAGTTTATTAGGCATTGGAAATGAACATTAAAAATTCAACAATCATGGAAAGGATTTAACGAGTGTTAAAAAGTGCAATAACTAGTTTTTTTCAAAAGGTTCCAAAACTGTTTCATCTGTCTCTACTGACTAGTTTGACGAGTTTTAATATAAAAGGATCCTCATTTTAATATTAAAGATATATATCAAAAAAACATCTAAAAACATTTATCACTCATTGTGCAAACCTTCTTAGTGTTTCCTTTTATATTTTGGGATAGAGAAAGCTTAGTGAGTTTGTAACTAAACTTCAAGTAAGTGAGATTAAGTTTTCTTTAAGCACTACTTGTATATTTTCCTAGCTAAGAGACTTAGACACCTTATTGGGTAATTCCTTATAAGGGTAGAAAGGTTAATACTTAGCCAATAAAAATAGATACGTTAGTGATTAGACCAAAAAATATTAGTGGAGTTTTGCTCTCTTGAGCCTTGTAAAAAGGGAGTTGTAAAGGTATTCATAAGCTTGAAAAAAGAAGAATAAAAGGTCTAAATGGTTGCTTAAGGAATGGATGTACATACGTCGTCAAACCACTATAAAATCTCTTATATCATCTATTCTTTCTAATCCACCTTCTTCTTAGAAAGTAAGAGAGAATTTATGCATTTCAATTTGTTGCAAAAGAATTCAATGAACTTTCAAATAAGTTTCAAATGTTTTTAAAAGTTCCAAATCCACCTCTTCCTTTTTAGGTTGCCATTCTTATTAAGAGACCAATAAATATTAACTTTTAAGTTTGAGTTGATTAAGTAGAGAATTAATAAAATATTAAAGGAGTTTGATCTATTTAATTCTAAGTTAGAATTATAACTCATATTTAATGTAAAAAATGTATAAGCTAATTAAAAGAAAATTTTAGTTGTTCCTTTTCAATACAACCTTCAAACTCTATGATTGCCACCTTGATCTCTATAGTCATTACCAATTGTCACCTTCAAATGAAGTGCTCAACAACTCTCAATGGTTTTAAATACACCTAAAATTACTATAAAAATAAACTTAAAAATAAAAAAAATTCATACAAGAAATACAAATGCAAGCATTCAACATGATAACAAGCAATGTCCAATCACCATGTCTTTTTCACTCTTGTTACTATCTCCCATGGTATTGGACGATTCAAGTGGTTCACATTGATATTTCACATGCTCTTTACTTATTTTTCCTTTTTGTCCTCTTTTACATCGAAAGATTTTCTTATATTCCTCATTTATTTACATTTAATATGCTTTATACATGAAAACAATGTTGCCTAATGTCTTATTGTTTAGAGGCATGACGGTTAGAAGATTATGTAACAGAAAAAAAAAAAAAAAGAGAGAGATTTTGTCAAATTGAGGAAGAAGATGGTGTCAATTTTTTTTAGAAAAAATAAAATAATTTTATTATAATACTTAACATCCTTATTATAATTACATAACAGGTGGAACACATGTGCCTAGAAAGCCAAAATTGGGCCAAATTAACTATAAATTGAGAGTTTTGTTCTAATTAGGCCTAAAAATTAAAATTTGGTCTAATTAAATCCATCCCAAATGTTGATCATTGCTGCAACTTATAATAGGGCCTACTTCTGTCTCTTGATGATGTAAATAGCTATTGGACTATGCCTAGTGCATATCAGCATTATCCCATAACTTATTCCCTTTTTTATTTGGCTCTTTTGCTTGAAGACGAGGAAAACTTTTGTTTACACAGTATTTATTCATCAGTTGTCCATTTATTAATTAACGAATTGAAAGACTGGCATGATGCATGAAATTAATATAATTAAAATATTTATTAATGTATAATTAAATAAATAATATTAATTTCCTAAAAATTTTATTCAATCAAATCAAATTCAATTGTCTAGATAATTAAGATTTTCTTAAAGGTGGAGTAATAGCAAAATTTTGAAGTTTAAATTTTTCACTTGAAAAGTACAAATTCATTTTTATTTGTCTTTTTCTTCAACAAGAATTCCACCCCATTAATAATTTTCTAATCTTCATTTATTGTTATTTCAATTATATGTATGTATATCGGAAATTAATAGAAGTCTTATTTATTTGTATATCAAATAATTAACTTGATAATTAATAAGTTCTTATCTTAAATAAATACTAACTAGTCCATAGTTCATGTATTACACAAAATAATAAATACTAACTAGTCCATAGTTCACGTATTACACGATTACAATTTAATATATCATTTAAAATATATTTATAAATATCAATAAAATTAAAATATTCAATATAAAATATGTGATTAAGTAAATAAAAATTATTTTCAAGATAGATAATATATCCAAACTATTTTTTCATTTAATTTTTTTAGTTATTTCTTTTTAGTTTTTTAAATATTTTTTATTTTAACTTATAGTTAGATAATATATAAAAGTTTTTTAGTATTATTTTTTTAATTGCTTATTTTACAATTTCTTTTAAGAATTTTTTATTTCCATTCATATTAACTTTAATTAGATAATATAACATGACAATTCTAATCAATTATCAAATGGTTAATTTGACAAAGGACAAACTTCTGTCTCAAATAAATTTTGATATGAAAATTAATCTTCTATATTATTTTTAAAATCAAAATTAATTATATATTGACTAAAATTTTTCATATAAATAAAAAATATTTTTTGAATTAATAAATAATACAAATTTAAACTGACTATTTTATTTATATTTTATTAATATATCACAATTATTAATAGATGAATATATAGATTTAGACTCACATAAGAAATATAGAGACACTACAACACGTATGTCATTCGTAAATAGTATTGACAAAAAGATTATTTTCGCCCCTAAATTATTTTAAAGGGTCAATTTTGAATAAAATTAACTAAATGGTTTGGCCTCTAAAGTTTGGATCGACGAGCATATTTGCCCCTAGATTAATTTTGTGTACAATTAAACTACATATTACACATAATACATTATATTAGCCCCTTGATTAATGGAGATTAAGTTTGAAAAAAACTGTCATTGCACTTAAATGATGCAATTAGGGGTGTAATCAAGTCAAGTCGAGCTAAATTCTATTAAGCTTGAAAACTCGAAGCTGGAGTTTAACCTCAATCGAGATTCAATTTTTATGCTCGAATTCGACCTCAATCAAGTATTCGAATACTCGAGTTTGACTCAATTAGACTCATTTATTTATATAATTTTTTTGTAAATTCTATAAATTAAAATTTGGACTCAAATAAACTCGATTAGGTATGAATCAATTAAACTTTATTGGTAATATTATAAATATATTCAAACTCGATTAGACTTGCAAGAGTATTTTGAAGCTCGAATTCGGCTCGCTTAATTACCTAAATAGTTTGAGCTTAGTTTGATTCATCTCGAGTCAATTTCGAATATTTTTCGTACAATCTCGAGTAAGTTGTGAACTATTTCGGTTCGTTTACACCCCAAAATGTGATATTATTTTGATGAAAAATGGGTCCCATTAAATTGCTAACTAACTAAACAAATATTCCATTTATTATTTAGGCGGGATTTTTACCCTCAAAAATAAAATATTGTATTTACTTCACACAAATTCCATTGAAGACAGAAACAAATAAAATAACAAAAATCCACAAATCTCATCTGTCTCTTTTTAACCCTAGCTTACAAAAAAAAAAAAAAAAAAAAAAAAACTACTTCGTAAACAAAAAGAGCATCTTGACCGAGGGTTTTATTCAAGGTGCAAAGGCTTGTGTGTGGGGCTGACGGGTTAAGCATCCTTTGTATATTTTAGATATACAAGTCAACAAAATTTTCAATCGATAAGTGGTTGGGTTGCATGGCCATTATTTTATTTTTTTGGTTATAGTGCATTTGAATTCTTTTAGAAGAATGTGAAGTCTGTTTTTTGTTTTTTGTTTTTGTTAAAAATGAAAAAATGCACTCAATTTTTATTGATATTAAATAATTCTTTAATTTAGGGTTTTATTCTTGACAGTAAACAATTTTTTTAATTTAGAATTTTATTCTTGAAAGCAAACAATTCTTTAATTCTTTAATTTAGGGCTTTTTTTAATAGTAACGATTCTTTAATTTAGGATTTTATTCTATTGACAATAAACTATTAATTTATTTAAAATTTTATTTGATTGAAATTAAACTATTTCAATATGTAAACTTAAAATTAAAATCTACTTTAATAAAAAAATTTTGTTTCCAATAATGCAACATAAAAAATACTATAGATTTGAGATTTAATTATGATGGTGATTGGGTGTTAATGCTTGACCTTAATTGTGTAAGTTGTTGTTGTATATGACTTTGATCCTAATTTCTTATCCTATGCACATATTTTGAAGAAATATAAGAATGAAATATTTCTTATCCTATACACATATTTTGAAGAAATATAAGAATGAATTAAGTGTTCTAAATGTGAACAATAATTTTTGTGCTTGAACCTCTAGAGATTTAAGTGATGGATTATTTTTAGTGGACGATGATGACATAGTTAGGAGGATATTAAATTACAATAACTAAAGTAGTTAGGTGGTTGAGGTAGAGTTTTATGAAGACTACAATTTAGATGTCCCTATTTACCACAAAAACTTATTGGAACTAGAATGGCTTGACAACACAAATAACATTGATCCCTTACCAGCAGTAGAATGAATAACTTACACATAATGAGGGTGATGATATAGGAACTGCAAGAGATTTAGAGGGTGATGTCATAGAGGCTAAAATATATAATAATGGTGATGATAAGTGTCTAGAAGACCTAATGAGGAGTCTATTATATATGTTAACATTGAAATACCTAGATAATGTAGTCATTTCAATGGTTTTGAGAGAGTTGGGACGAGAGAAAAAGAGTCTGATGAGGATGAAAATACTTTTATAGATCCTATTAGTTATGTGAATAGTCAAAAAAAATGTTCATGAAATTGATGAAAGGAATGACAATGATATTGATGAATGCAATCATGAAGCAAGTGATGTAAAAGACACCGGTCCACCTAAGGAGATGGTCAAGTATGATGAAAGGGATGGACAAGGTCATTTATGCTTAGAATGACCTATGTTACTGCTTTAAAAGTTAGAGCTGCAATAGCTAACTAAGCAATTGCATTGGGGGTGAAGTTAAAGATAAATCCAAATGAACCCATAGAATTAAGTTTAGATGTATGAATGAAAAAGGGTGTCCATTTGTGATGTTGATCTTTAAGGATGGAAAAAATTTAGGATTAGCTATTGAAACTTTGGTAAGTAAGCATAAGTGTTATATGCATTTTATAATCCTGAATGCTACTACAAGCATTTTGATCTAAGTATTTCAAGGATAAAATTTACAAGAAGCCTTTTATGTTGTTTTATACTTTATAACTGATACATAGTTAATTATTCTCATTATATAGGGTTAAATTGATGTTATAAATCATGTGCTCCTTGAAGTTGAACACAAATGGTGTGTCGGACACATATATGCAAAATTGGTGTAAAATTGGAAAGATGGTGAACTTAAGAAAAGGCTTTAGATATGTGGTTGGAGTACCTATGTTAAAGACATCAAAGATAAGTTAAAGAAATTAGGTAAGGTGAGTTTTAAGTTAAATATCCATGGTGTTTTTTAATTTGAATATCTATGGTGTTTTAAGATATTGAAATTGTTCTTTTATGTCTAATTTTTAGTTAAGTAAAAGGGTTGCTAAGGATCTCATGAGGTATCCTCCTTTAACTTGGTTCAAAGCATACTTCAGCAGTAGAAGCAAGTCTCAAATGGTTGACAATATTATTTTAGAGTGCTTTACTCTTAGATTATAGACGCTAGACATAAGCCTATGCTCAACACGCCTGAAGACATTAGACTATAAAGCATGATAGAATCATGGATAACAAGGCACTTGCTTCTAAGTGGTACAATGATTGGAGTCCATCTAAAATGCAAATGTATCAAGACAACAAGGAGAGTGTTGTTGGATGCAAGGTTATATTCAATGGAGTGTTGTCCAACAAGTATACTAGTTTGTTGGACAAGTACTTATGTACATGCAGGGCTTGGGACCGCACTGCAATACCATGTCGACATGGAATATGTGCTCTATATCACTCAAAGGTTAACCCTGTATCAATAATGTCAAAGTGGTATCATAAGTTCACTTATTTGAAGAGTTATCAAATTCCTCTATAACATGTTCTTGGCAAGAAATTCATGAAGTGTGAGAATTATCAGCCAATAAAACCTCCTCCAATAGTCAAAATGGCTGGAAAGCTAAGGAAAAAAAAGGATTAAAAGAAAAACTAAATCAAATAGAACTAGTGAGTTAAGTAAAAAGGGCAAGAGACAAAGTTATGGTATATGTCATAGGGAAGGGTATGACATATGTCCAAACAAAGGCAGTTAAGTAAGTTTTTTTTTAAGTTCTAACTAGATTTAATTATTGCCTTTCTTATGGATTAGATCGCAAAAGTATTATTGTTATCTATTTGTAAGAACCGACTTTTCAAAGCACATATGCATAATCATAGCTTGTAAGAAGACTTAAAGAACATCCAATCAGTGGCAACAACGAGCCATCTATAAAAACTCTAAGAGTTTCAGTTATTGGCATCAAACACATACCAACAACCAAACTAAGAGAACCAGTTAGTGGTAGCTCATAGTTTAATGCTATCAACATATCAAATGTTATTGGTGGCTTCACATCAACTATTAACACATTTTATGCAACCAAACCATCAATTGCAATAGGCTTTGGTTGCTATATTGATGTCAATCCTAGAATGACAATTTTGAATTTGATTTTTTTAATGCAATTAATGCTTTTAAGGATAATTAGGTGATATAACTAGTCGTAATTATGCTTTATCTTGATAACCTGGAATGTTAAGTGAGACAGTCATTATAGAAGATTTTACTCTACTAATTATTGATCCCAATGCTCAAACTAGATTCCTTATCCCTTATGAGAGAGATTTGAGGAAGCAAAAGACCATTAAACCCATAAATAACAATATAAAGACTACTAACATCACTAGAGATGGATCCCAACTCATAAGTCCTACTAACCTACCATATCAACCTTCAAGATTGCAATTGAAAAGAAGTCCTACCACTACTGTTAGGTAATTACAAGCCAAAAAATATCAAACAATTACCAATCAAATACAAAATCAAAAGAATATAAACTATACCAATAAATTAGTTTAAGAGCTCAAAACATTTTGTTATTCATATTTTGTGTTTTATGGTTAATTTTATGGATTGATGAAGTATTAAATGTGAAAGTTCCTCATAAACTAGAAATGATGTTTTGAATCAAGTTCCATGGAAACTTAAATACCTTTTAAAAAGGTTATGTTGTCTTATTTACTAGTTTTTGTTGCTACACTTCTCTTTATCTTTAATGCCAATAATTTTACCATATGAGTTTTTTAGTGAATAAATAGTTAAATCAATTGTTGTTATTCATAATGAAATTTATAGCATACAAAAAATGGGATCACAATTTAACTAGAATCAAAAGATACACTACTATTTTGATTTCATAAAAGAGATAACAACTTTCATTAGCAAACTACATAATAATTCACTAAAAAAAAATTATCACCAAAAAATCTTACTATTTGTTGCCACTATCTACACCAAAATCATCATAAAAAGAATCATAAACATGAACCCCTAAAAATCTCAAACAACCCTAAAAATACAAACCAAGAAACTATAGAAAGAATATATCATGTTCTCATTTTCTTCTTTAGCCTTACACACTATGTCAAATTAGAGTTCTTCAACCTCCTTAATTCAATCCATAGCTCACCATCTTATTGCTTTTAACTATCCATTCTAAGGTAATAACCATTTCTCAACTTTCAACTGTTCAACAAATCCCCAACCCTATCACTTACAGCCTCATCATACCACACAAAATAACCATAACTCTTAACCTGTAATTACTATAAAAAATTCTAAATTAATTGTCTATTTCATAAACCCACCAATTAAATAATACAAATCATACCTACTTTGTAATTTGTGCATCCATAAAATCTTTGCCTAGGATTTTCATCATCCATAAAGTCCATCTAGGAGCCTTCACCTTAAGCCTACCAATTTGACATCTACAGTGCCTAAAAGGTCCTTTATAATAAGTTTAACATTTGTTCTCTTAATCGATGTTGTTGTTCATGATGAAGAAGAAGCCATAATATGTATGTTTACCTTTAAAAATTCCATTTTTCCCCTTTCTAATTTTATATTTAAAGCTTTTAGGATTTTAGAGAATTTGTAAAGGGATAAATGAATTTGAGGAATAAAATATGCTTTTTTACTCCTCAATACTGTTGCACATAGATCCATTTCTTTACTAACTCAAAAGTGTTGAATGATTACTTATGTTGTTTACAACCCCTATTAATCAAGGGGCTAATTTAAAGTATAATGTGTAATCTACAATTTAATTAGACAAAAATTAATTTAGGGGCAAAAATGCTTCTTGACCTAAACCTTAAGGCCCAAAATACACCTTTTAACGTCAATATAAGACTCTTATTTTCAACTTATTTAAGGATAAATGTTAGCTTCAATAAGTGCATGCAATACATCATCATGATGAGGAGATTGATCATTTATTGTTCGCTGAAAATATAATAAATACACACATTCACTCTCCATCATCTCACACATTTCACCACTAATCATTCACTCATATTTACTCACACACACATTAACTACTTACACAAATTTTTGGTTTCTTTAACAAAAAAAGCTACAATAAAATATTCGCAAAAAAGAAGTAGAAAATAAAGAAAAATGAGTCAATCACAAACTCCTTCAATGACGTCAATCAACAATTATACAGGTAGTATGGCTAATGTGTCCAATCTTTTTCTTTGACATGGATCTGCTAATACTTTTCATTTTATTTGATACTTTTTCATTCTTCGGTGGAAAACCAATAGCTCCAATCAAAAGGCCTAAGAGACACAAGAACCAACATCAGTATGGGAGTTATAATAGATGATAAAAAAATAGTTATTGAGCTATGATAGTTTGATTCTACAATGAAATTCACTCTCAAAGAAGAAATAGTCATTATTGTGGAGACTTTAGTGCCAATAAATGGTTTTGAAGCCTCTTTATAACCAATATAAGAAATAATCAAAAATGTTATTGCACAGATACATAAATATTACATAGACACATAAACCCACAACTCTAAAACCCTATGAAGATTTTGGCATTACTAATAACAAAATCAACCCAAATCTTGAATGTCATATGCCATATAAAAACATTTAAAGTAATTGAGTAATCAATCTTAGTGTTATGGTTGAGTCTTTTATATATAAAGTGTTATGCGTGTTGGACTAGGGTGGCTAACCCAAAGTCCTGGACCTTTTTTATCTTAACAAATGAGATTGATCATGTCTAAATATTTCAAATTAGTGTTGTTTTGTAGCCTTTAGTTATTATCTAAATTAGAAGTTGGATATAGCTCAAAATCTTCAAAGTATGTAAAGTGTCTTCTAAATCGCATTCGCTACCTTGGATTCGCGACTGCAATCCATTAGAAGACTTACAAGAAGTCAGGTAGGTGAAATAGCGGAGTCATTCTCGGTCGCGATTCATACAAATGATGGAGTCCAAAATTGGCAGACGAATTCACGGTGTATGTCACACCCTAGTCGCGACTGTGAATTTCGAAGTAACTCAAGAGGGAAGCAAGTCCACAATCACAGCATGACAGGTGTCCCAGCAAACCATTGAAATTCGAATTTTGCGGAGGCATCTTGTTGCTAGTGACCATAAATCATAAGGAAGAAGATGACCATCTTTAGAAGACAAATTCGCGTCCTTCTGTCGCGGCCTATACAAGAAAGCTCGCGATCGTGACTTTTGAAAGCAGGTGAAAGGCAATGGCTACATTTTCCTGGTAAACTAATCAGAAGTTACCATGTGGACTAGCCAGTAGACACAAACGAGATTTTCCTTAAGGAATTTGGATTTTGAGACCTCGAATGAGTAGTGGCAACCGCGAATTGAGACTGTCAAGCATTTAATGCAAAAATTTGTCTAACACACTTTGAAGATCTTATACTAGTTTTATTACAACATCTCTTTGGTGGGTAAAGGCTATAAATACCTCACTAAACATATGTAAATGCAAGAGAATTAACAACTTTGTAACCAACCTCTTGTAATTTTGCTACTCAATTTCTTATATTCTTGAAGTCTTTGTTAGGTGTGAGCATAAACACCAAACTGTATAGGTTGTAGTGTGAGCTTGCAAAAACACTAATAGAGGTTATTGTGTGAGCCTAGAAAACACATTTGTAAAGGTTGTTGTGTTAGCCTGAAAAACACAAGTGTAAAGGTTGTTGTGTGAGCCTCTAAAACACAAGTGTAAAGGTTATTGTGTAAGCCTTAGAAAACACAAGTGTAAAAGTTTGGTGTGAGCTTGAAAACACCATTGATAGATAGTGAAATACCCAGTTGCTGAGAATTGGGGAGTGGACGTAGGGTCGATTATACCCAAACCACTATAAATCGTGTGTTTTCATTTCTCTTCTACCTTTCTATTTTAATTTTTATACACCAATCCAATCCTCCTTCTTAGTGCTAAGGGCCAACAAGTGGTATCAGAGCAAGGTTTCATAATCAAACCTTCATTGGGTAAATAAAGATCATGGCACAAGAAGGAATCCACACACATCTCAAACGCTACTTTGATGGAGCTGACTATACTCACTGGAAGTATAGGATGGAAATTTACCTTGACACAGATGTGGTGGATCTCTGAGATGTTATAATCAAAGAATGGAAGCCACCCACTAAGGTAGTGGATAGACTTGAAGAACTCATTCCAAGAGAAGAGTGGGTTGAAGCACATAGAAGATCAAATGGCAAGAACAAGAGAGCCATGACAATTCTTTTAAGCTCTCTTTCAAGAGAAGAGATTGAAAGAGTACAACATTGCCAAACAACCCATGGGATATGGAAAGCATTAGAGAACTATCACGAAGGCACCACATTGATGAAATCCAGCCGATTAGAGATGTATGTGATGGAGTGGGAGTTGTTCATGATAAAGGAGAATGAGAGCATCACCGACATGACCAACAGACTCCTAGCAATCATCACCAACATGAAGAAGTTTGGTAGGATTCTCACAAATCATGAGGTAAACTCCAAATTTTTGAATCTTTGCCTTTTGAAAAGTTTGGTGCTAGAGTGTGTAGTATTCAAGAATCCAATCTAGAAATAGGGAAGGTGAAAATAGATATCTTGATAGACAAACTCTTAACTCATAAGTTAGCCTTAAAGAAAGATGACAAGATGAAGAAAATGAGAAGTAAAGGAGAAAAATCTAAAAAACTTGAAAAGCTTGGCACTCAAATCCTCAACAACGGAGAAGAAGGTGAAAACTACCTCTAGTGATGGAAAGTGACAATGAAGAAGAAGAGCTAGCAATGCGCTAAAAAAGGACCAAGGAGTTAATTAGAAAGAGAAAAGAAAAAAGAAGCTTCAAGAAGATAACTTCTAATCCTAGAGAGAAATCAAATGAAGTCACTTGTTATTAGTGTGGTAAGCAAGGCCACATCAAGCACGGTTGTCCCAAGCTAAAGAAAAAGAAGAGAAGGGACAAGGAGAAGAAGAAGAGTTTCTCAGCCACTTGGGATGACAGCTTAAGTGAAGAAGAGGAAGAATGAGAGGTGGCCAACATACGCTTCATGGCATTGGAGGGCTCTTCATAAGAGGTAAGTATATCTTCTCACTCTAATTCTGATTATGAGGTAGATGATATAAATGAAGAGCTTTTAGAAGCTCAAATTATGAAGTGTGACAAGTATAAGTCACAAATTAAAACCTATAGAAAGAAGTGCTCCAAACTAGAAGATGAATACAAGTCTCTAAATAAGCTTGTAAATGAATTGAGGACTTCTAATGAAGAACTCGAGAAATCTATTGAAAAACTGTTTACATCATCTTCTTCCTTAGCCTCACTTAGAAAGGAGAATGACACTCTTAAAGGAGAAGTCATTGAACTTAGAAGCTCAATCTCCAAATTCCATAAAGGAAAAGAGGTTTTAGACACTCTTATTGTGTCACAAAGACCACATTTAATTAGGTATAGTCTAGGTTTTAATGGAACTTCCTCATCTTCTACAACCACATTTGTTAGAGTTTCACAACCTCAAACCTCAAGCATTGAGGTGATTAGGAAGAAAAGTGCTAAGCCTCCTAAGCCTAAGGACAAAGGCAAGACTCCCCAAGGCTATAAAGCTAAGACTCAAAGAGCCAACCATGCTTACATGTATAACAAAAAGCATGGTCATCCCCATAAAAAATCCTCTGCTCCTACTCATCATACGTGTTGATGCATGCATTCACATGATCATGGTATGAAAAGGCCTCCTACTCATATTAAATTTATGCATAGGAGAAAGACTAACAAGTCTAAACTCCAATGCCACTATTGCATGAAATATGGGCATATCAACATA
>CATIWR010151292.1:0-18133 GCA_949677035.1 Omphalea diandra
TATACAAACTTATCTCTTGTTTCAAAAACACCAACCATCTCCTCACACACCACCTCTGTTGAGTGACTATATATCTATATATATATATATATATATATATATATATATATATATATATATATATATATATGTGATGCACGAGTAAGCTTGCGCTCTACCAACACTTACTACAAACTCAAAAGAATTTGTCATAATAAAAAATGCCAACAACTCAAGCAATTCATGGTCATTGATATAGAAATGGGCACAAATATCAAACACACTAATAAACATAAGGGGAACTGGGGAATAATTACAGAAAAACATAAATTAAATATCAAAAAAAAAAAAACTGTAGTGCTGGCATTCTCATTTTGTAAAGCAAGACAATGAGAAACATAATTAAATATCAGGCAAAATGAAAAGGAAGAAAGAAAGCGAAAAAGGCAAACCAATGACACTTAACATGAATTGGTTAGAAGCAAGGATTTAAATCACAGTGGTATTATAAACGTGTCAATATGTGGCGACTTGAGTGTAAGAACCGATAGTGTTAAACTGGAGCATTACACACGAACACGATTTGCGAAACAAGTAAAATTAATGGATTAGAGTTGAGGTTCAATGGGTTCATATCATAAATGGATTGACCATTTATGACACGATCTAAAACTGGTCTTGTAACGGATTGACATGCAAATCTATTACAGTCTGTTTAATTTTATGTGTCGTATCAATCTAACATAATTCATTTATTGAAGATTAATAAAGGTATAATTTATGTGTAATATCAATGTTAAAATGATCATTTCTATAAAATATATAGATATCTTTTAATGTGTGTACATTTATTGAAAAAAATTTAGATAATGTTTATTTGAAACTTTTATGTATTTGCACTTATTTGTAAAAAAATTGAATCTTGGTTTTGTATTAATTTTTATTTAGATTTTTATATTGATATTTACTTTGAATCTTGAAAAATATATAATTATGAACAATATTTCAATTGATTTGGGTCAAAATATAATATTTTTTAAATTACAAATTATACAAATTAAATGATTCATGTCCGATTATGTGACCCATATATGACTAAATTAAGCAAGTGGTATGTGACCCATATATGACTAAATTAAGCAAGTGGGTTACACGAGTCGTGTTTATATAACCCGTTTAAATTTTTTGTCGTATTATAGTTGAGAGATCATGAGACGATTAATAAATGGGCAGCATTTGTGTTGACCCTAATTATGTCACTTGAGTAGGTTGACACGATACAAACATGACCATCAACCCATTTTGACACCCCTGAATCGAGGCTGACATTGTGAGCGTTAGGGTTGAGATATCACAAAACAATTAATAAATGGACCGCGTTCGTGTTGACCCTAATCATGTGACCTGAGTGAGTTGAGGTGACACAAACACGAGCCATCAATCCATTTTGACACCCCCGAATTGAGGTTGATATTGTGAATTTTAAAAATTCATTATATATTTGTGTTTATATATATATATATATATATATAATTTTCGTATAAACTAATTGTATAGTACATAAATACAAAATCCTTTCACATGAATTAATTATTTTAATGCACCTACAATTATCATTTTACATTAAAATTTTATTTTATTTCTTCAAATATGATTTATTTTCATTGAAGGATTGCCCACAAGTAAATGATTGTAAATTATGGACTATTTAATAGATCTAGAAAATGTATGGGCTAATGGTTTCAAGAAAGTCATTTAAAAAAATAAATTTAATGCTTTGTCAGGGATAGACTTCTTTAAAGAGGCGATATAGTTGGTCTCACATCAATACTAAGAGTCCATCCCATTAGCAGCCTCTCACTTCTAGTTCTAACTAAAAAAGTCACCGGACGTCTGGAACAAAGAAAAAAATGAAATGAAATGAACAAATCTAAACAAAGAATGTCGCCTTCTAATCTTCTTCTCAATACCCATCAAACACCAAGAGAGGTCTTTTCTCTACATGCAAGAAGCTCTTTCCAAACAATTATTACAGCCAAACACAGGCTAAAGAAGAAAACTACTTAATGCTCTGTTTTTTTGGCTACTGTTCCTCTCTTTCTCCTTTATCTATTTGCTTCTTTTCTAAAAACAATTTTAATTATCAAAATTATTGGGAGTACTCTTTTATTTTCTAATTTTATTTGAAGTTTTGGCAGTACACCATTCTTTGTTTCTTTTGAATTTTCTTTCTGTTGTTTTATGTTTCCTTCTAATTTTCCTTCATGTCATACTGTGAATCACCCATTTCACTTATTTGATAATGGAAATAGAACAATTATTGCAAAAGCTAAAGAAGGAAAAATAGCACATGCTTTGTTTTCTAATGCTGTTCCTCTCTTTCTTCTTTTTCTATTTGCTTGTTTTCTAAAAACGATTTCAATTATCAAAATAGTTAGGTTTACCCTTTTCTTTTTCAGTCTGATTAGAAGTTTTGGTGGTACAACATTCTTTGTTTCTTTTGAATTTCTTTCCATTGTTTTATGTTTCCTTCTGATTTTCCTTCACGTCATGCCATGAATCGTATGTTTTATAATATAAATGGATGATTCATTTGTAATTTTGAAAACCTTCTTAGTAATGGTTAATATCAAATCGGAGACGTTGCGTAATGGACGATGGACCATACATAACAGACAATATTTAAAACACTGGTTAGAAGTCTATTCCAAAGGGAACAGGGAAAAAACTGCAGAAACAGACGCAAGTACAAATTTGAAAAATATCAAAATTGTTAAGGAAGTTATTATATGAGACTTGTATGTGAGTACAAGTATTCTCTATCTCAAAGCAGTAAAGTAGCATATGTAATTGTAAAAAGACTTAATGATCTAAAAATCAAAACCTTCAAGTCAACTTGTAATTACATCCAAAGCTTTTAATTTGTGTTATTTACACTTTAATTTTTACCAAATTAATTTCAATTGTACTCAATAGTTAAAATTAGATTGAAAAGTATATTTTTACCAGACATGGCAGCCAACAAAAGGAAAAGATTATATTTCATTAGTGAAACCTAATTCCAGTTGGATTAAAAATATTAAAAATAAATTATTGTAAATATATTCTAACAATGGTCAGAATCACCATGGGATCACCATTGGGCAGCTGCCATCAGTTATATCCAATGACACTAAGGACATTAGTCAACTTGCTGCCGCATCCTAATCGTGCACATGCTGGCCACGCGTGAAGATTGGTCTGCATTTTGCAGGAATTAGTCCCTCATTGTCACCAAACACTGCTGATCTAGAGGCTGCCACCAATTCCATTTGAAAGCCAACAGCCCAAGGTGGTTGTTGATGTCTGTCTCACTATCAACCAAAATCAGGGGAAAAATGGGTATTTCCTTGGCCCTAATTTATTTCTTTGTGCAAAATGGGTATTTCCTTGACCCTAATTTATTTCTTTGTGCCCCGCCTATGGCCAGCGTTTTCCAACTCCACTATGCTTGAAGCTCTGCTGGCAGCTTGCGGAGCATTGGGTAAAAATTTCCCAACCTATTGCATTATTTGGGATGGCTAAATATGAAATTGCAGCAACCCTGCCCCTACCTCTTCTCCTCCCTTTCTATTTTGTTATTTTTTCCAGCTTTCATTCAACATTATCTCTTTCATATCATCCATCATCAATGGAAGAACATGAATCTATAATTTGGGTTACTGGTGATTAGCAAATCAGGGAAACAAAAGTTAGATTATTGTTGATTAGGGTTTTTTTTTTGGCTATATTATTTACTTTTTGATAGCATAATTAAAACTAATTATTAAAAATGTTTTATCAAGATATTCAGCTTTTTAAAATCTAGCTATCAATGGGTCTTAACTGGAGCCATGTCATCAAAATACATGTTTTCTGAATTCCAACATGGTTAAAAAGTGCAAGAAGCGCTTGCTTAAGCACTAAAATGGAGAAGAAATGGGGTCCACTGCATATAACATTTCGAGGCGAGGCACCTATAGTAAGGTGCATGCTTTCAATGCTTAAGCGATAGCTTTCTTTGAAGTGCAAGGCAGAAAGTGCTCACTTTATTATAGGAATGAGCACAGATCCTAAATACACCAAACCAAACCGAAAATATCCAAATTGAAACTGCACTAAATTTCAGTTTTGGATCTGGATATTTTTATTATAAGAACCGAACCACAATTGTACAAAACTGAATCAAACAGAATATATATGTATATATATATATATATATATATATATATATAATGTAATTAAATGCTATATAGCTATATACTATATGGTTATATATACAATTAATATCTTATTTACATAAGATTTATTTATAAAAAAGTTGTATAAGTTCTCTATGTCTAAATATATTATATATAAGTTATATATGCTTATTTTATATCAAATAAATTGTATTAGTCATCTATACTTCATATATATATATATATATATAATGAGAAGGACACAGTGGGTCCTTCATTAACTAAAATCAGCTGGATTGGCTCAAATGCCAATCAGCCCTTAGTCAAATTTTTTTGTTCTTATGGAATTGAATTAGTTCAAATTTTTTTAATTAGAGAGTTTGGACTCAACTGGGTCCGATTTGGTTGGGTTTGGTTTGGTTTTGATAGAGTCTTTTTTTTTTTTTTTACAGCCGAAATACATAGAACTGAATTGAACCAAATTGAATGGAACTAAAAACCCGAACCGAACTGGACTGGAAATTAATCCAATTCAGAACGGATAATTTCAAATTTCAGTCTGATTCTGGTTTCAAGAATTTTTAAAGAATTGGTTTCAATCTGAGTCTGGTTATTTTTAGATACCGGTCTAAAACTGAACCGCTAGCATGTATGACAAAGGACTAAGCACATAAATTTTTTTAAAAGAAAGTCACCATTGATGTACCTTATGATGAAAGAGAGCACGTATGATAACTGCTAATGAAACTGATGATTCCAATATTTTGCTTGGATACCTACATAATTAAAACTAGAATCAGGAGCCTAAAATCCATTTTAAGAAAGGATGCCCAAATGAAGTTGCACAAAGAGAAGATACCAATTAGCTCTGCATCAAAAATTTTAAGTACTTACCTCTCACTTATAGATCCCCTTTGTTCCAACTTCTCAAGCAAATCAAGAGCTGCTGCAAGCCTTCCCAAATAAAAGTTGGACTTCAATATTATGAGCCACCTCCATAGCCTCGAATATGGATGACTTCCAGTTTGAGAACAATCTTTATGACTTCCAGTTTGAGAACAATCTTTATCCACTGACTGCTCATTAACGCCTGATGAAGCAAAATTCTTTTCAGCAGTACAAAGAGTCAGCTCACACAGCTGTATGACCTCTTCATACTTCTGTAACTGCAATACAGATTTAAAAAAAAAGCCCATGCTGAGGCCTAAAATAAGAACCAAACAAATGGAATACATTAATTTTGAAGAGAGGCCACAAGAAAAATAAAAGATGGAGAACTCCAATGTTGATGCAGTGCGCACCAAAAACATTGACTCTGCTTTCATTTGCAGTAATTCTTCTGCATATGGGCTAATTGGCAATGCATCTGCAATTACATCTAAAGCACCAAGTGCTGCATCAGTTGTCTGTTGTTCCAAAAATTTGGTAGATTGATTTATACACTCGGCCACTTTCTGCAAGCAAGACAAACAACAGAACAGATTGCAAAAATTAAGCTACTACACTTACATGCAAAGACACAAGCATACAGAAACTGAAATAAAAGAGATAAATTCAAGATCCCTAAGAAACTAGAATAGTTCCTATCACAAGAAAATTGTTCATAACTACATTGTTAGCTGCTTAAAAAAGCAGATGAGACACAATTCTTTAGAGGACATTATGATATAAAAAATGTTTGTTTTATAAATTTGCAGCATAAGTCGTTGACTTTGAGAAACAAAGAGGTCTATAACAGGTTTGAATTTGTCAGGTATAAATGCATTAATACAAGCATTCATGAAAAACAAACAATTATGAATTATCCATAAACTAAATAAAACTTCTTGATAACCAGATTGGTTTACGAAGAAGCAAAATTGTACAACTACATTCTATAGGAAAAATATTCATACCTGAGCTTTTTGTAGGCCATCAGCAGCTTCTATGGTGATCCTACGATCCAAACACACACCAGCCCCAGATTCCAAACACTTGTGAAAATAGTACTGAGCCTTTTCAACTTCCCCCAATGCAAGATGACAACTGAAACAAATGAGAAAAAGAAAATCACACGCTAAAACAAATTATACAATCCATCATCTAGTCTTAAGCAACTAGGCATGCATGACCTACCTAATCCAGATTCAAAGTATCGTCAATGTCTCTAATGATCCTAATATTTTCATGGTGCTTTTAGATTGTTTTTCTTAGATATCATGAAAATCAATTCCTTCTCTAAAATTACTTCTAAATAACAATATGAAAATTACTGCAAAAATGGTCTCCTAAGTCATCAATATAGTTATATAGGAGTCGTTTTCAAGTTTGATGTCGAGCCCACCTTTTTTGTAGGAATGGCGATAAGTGGGGTCTGTTTTGGCATTACCTTTCTAGCTCAATTGGGAATCAGGGCAGAGGCTGGTCAGATATGGATTTCTCTGTTTTAATTTTTTATTATTTTACAATGTATAAAATTCATAGTTTCAAAGGATTATTATATAATATTATAGTATATATGGTTATATTTTTACGATAAAAAAATACATATGGTTATATTTAGATAAACAATTATAGATAATCAGGTCAGGTCAAGGGAAAATGGAGCAAGGGGTTGGATGAAAATTCCCATCTCTAACTTTCAGTTCAAAATGGTATTTATGTCCTGAAGATATCCCTACAACATACAGATCGTGATAACTTCCTATACCACTATAAAAGAATACAAAATGTTGTTAAGGGATAGAGAACTACACTGTCTCTTATCCTATTATTCTTCAACTTGATTTGCCATTCCCTATAGATAAACAAAAACAACCCTAATGAGATTTAGGGAAATTACTCCTCTGAACCATTCGTTTACACCGTTTAGCTCCTACAGTAGCTTAAGAAACATTCTATTAGTGCAAAATAAGAAAAGACTTCAAAGAAGAACAAAGAAATATTATAGATCCGAGTGATCATCTATTAGGGCATGCCATTACACATGTACTGAGCCTCAAGACTAGGCGCCTTTTCTCCCTGTCCTTTTGAGTAGACTTTACTTGTCTAAGGAGCAACAAGGTGAATAAATCTTTGACAATAGGGCTAAGAAGTTTTTGAGTATTTTGAGTTAAGCTATGACAGGCAAGCTGCAATGAATTATTGAAGGCAAACTGCTGGGCTTGGTAGGCAGAAATGAAATGGAAGAAGCAAAAAAGAGTAGTAAATGGAAATAATTGGTATGTATCTGGTGGGAAGTAAAGAAAAAAGACAAAAACACATGAAACCAGTTAAAAAAAAAAAAAAAAAAGAAGAGATTCTTACACCTCCATTAAAGGGCATAAACCTTTTGACTGTTATATAATGGTCATGATAAGCTAAAATACTGTGACATAGCAGTTATGTTACGCTACATAACTGCCATTATCTAAAACAATGATATAACCACTCCCCACTCTGAAATCAAGAAATTCAAAAAAAAAAAAAAAGCTCAGAAAAATCAGAAAATACCCTGATAGATGATAGGTACAATGAAAAAAGGGGAAAAATTAAAGAAAGAAAGAAGAAGATGATTAATTAAGCACCAAATTTGGGTTTAGTTTACTGTTATATTTAGCTTTGCATGTCAAAAAGATTAAAAAATAACCCAATAACAAAACAATAAATTATATCGCCACTAGGGCTGCAAACAAACCAAGCTAAGCCCAAGCCTAAATTGTCAAACCAAACATCATATATTCGTATATAGTTCATGAGTCCAATCAAGCCCCTTATCGAGTATAAATTTTTCTTAATAACATTAAATTATCTAAAATTTTTCATAAAGTTACTAAAATTATAATGTTTGTTTTACTCATTTTAATATATCAAGAAATGTCTATTTTAGTTGTTTTATCCAATAAAATACGTAATTTTAAGTGATATTTTGCAATTATGAATTATAGAAATTAAAAAATACAAGTAATCATTTAAACCAGTTGTTTGCAAATCTAAAAGAGTCAAACAAACCCATAAATAAATACTAATAATATAACCAAACTATTTAAAATGAGTCTATTTCTAAGCTTATAATCAAACTTACTGAACGAGCCCACCATCTGCCCATAAACAAGTTTTTCATGAGCTAAACACAACTTTGTTCCAGTTTGGCTCATTTATTAAACGAGCTTGAAAATTAATTTGTTTACTATGTAAACAAACTCAAACGAGCTTTTAGCGAGCGTAATCATGAGATCAAAATAACATGAACTAAGGTCTTACTTGCCAGCTCTCATTTGAACTTTGAGAAATCTGGGATCCAGAGCTGCAGCCATTGCACAATCCCTTAAAGCTTCCCTCATGTTTCCAAGAGCCATCCGAGTTGCTGCTCGATTGCTGTAGCAAATAACAAGAGGTCTGAGGCAACATCCTGATGTCTCATTGGAAGGGACAGAATCTATCCCACGTGTGTAAAAATCTTCAGCTTTTGACAAATCTCCATCCTTGTAAGCATGATTTCCCCTGACACAAATTGAAACCAGCCAGTATAAGTCATAAATGATGTTCCCCCAAAAAAGGCCACACGTCATTATCACTAAACATTTCAATGTACCAATGATACAGAAACCTATCATGGATGAACCATTCAAACAGGAATAACTTTCATGTCGAAAAAGCACCTGAGTCGCCATGTTTCACAAGCTTCCTGAATTGCAGCAGTGGAAGATATAGAACCTCGCTTCACCTGTTCATTAGCTTCAGAATTATCCCTCAATTTTCTCTGTGAACTAGATAAATCTCCTTCTTGATCCTGCACAATGAAAAAAAATGGAGAAACTTAACAGGTTTTAGCATGGAGTGCAAAAAGGATGGTAGAAGAAGTGAAGCAAAACCTTAACATTCGTTTTGGCAGTGATAACAAATGGTTCACAAGGAACTTTCTTCCTATTCTTCTTTCTATGTGGTCGTTTTGCGGAAATTGAACTATCTGGTGCAGGGGCGGAAGCAGAAAAGGAAAATTTGCTCCCATCTATATCTTCCAAACCTGAAGCAAAATCAAACTGTATGTGATGGATGCTTTCTGAGTTTAAGCCAGATATATCTTCAGTAGAAGCACCATCACCACCAGTGTTACCGCAGACCAGCTCAGTGTTGCAACCAAAGCCTGCCAATTCAAAAACAAATGGTTCTGCACAAGAACATCTTCGTGAATGATATGCAGAGCTCTCTGCATTCCTCTCATCACCTGTTTCAAGATCTAATATTTTTCTATCTTTAAGACTACAAGGCACTGTTGAATGCAAGACAGACACTCTGTCATTGTCTAGATGGACAGAATCATCTGACGTCCTCAGAGTTTCACTTGAAATTTTCTCAGCTATGGTAGTGTCCTCATAAGGAGAAAAATCCATGGGTGAATAACATCCTGGGGAATTTAGAATGTCTTGGGCACTGCTTTCATTTTCCATATGAACTTGACCCTGTCGTTGCTTATTTTGAGACAGTTGCTTCAATTTTCCTCTCGTTGTCTTTGATTTCTTGTCCTTTTTTGAATTACTTTTTACACTGAATTCTAGTTTCCCATTTAATTCAGGAAATAGACTTTCTTTTAAACAAGATGGATCCCATTTTGGTGTCTCAAAGTCTGTAAACAGCATTCCTAATCTATCTGAAGTGCTTGTATAACTAATTTCATCATTTTCCTTTCCAACCCAAGCCATAGGTGGTGGCTCAGGAACCTCAACATTGCCTTGGGAGTTAAGACTAATCGACGAGAACCAAGAAGGTGCAGCAGCTCCATTGAGCTGTGTATCATCAATCAGCTGACCATGAGAACTATCTCCAAGTCCTGCCTGAAATTGAAATGTTCCAGAACTACCTACTTTATTTCTTTCATCCTTGTCAGTTGTTTCAAATTGATCACTGTCAGTAACCTTAGCAGCACTAGCCAGACCTGAATTCCTTTCATGAGAAGTAGCTTTCAAAATTCTGTTACAAGGGGCAGAAGCCATTTTATTGCCTCTAAACACAAACTTCTTATTGTCTCCTCCGCCAAAATTCTTCACACCATCAATATTCAGTTTTTCCATCTCATCAGAGAGATGATTAAATACAGAATTTGAGGCAGAAGCATTAGCTACATTTCTACTGTTTTCAAATGATACAAGTTCACACTCATTCTCAGTGCTAGAGTCTATATTACTGTTTTGAGCCCTTGTGATGCTGCTACAGCTTTCAAAATATTCAGTGTTTGACCTCACATCGTCGGGAGAGGTTGTAGGCATCCATCGTCTGGAGCTTTTCTCACTGCTACTACCAAATGTATGGGGAACTTTGTTATCCTCGCAGGTTCCAGTTACATTAATGTCAAATTTAACTGCAGTACCATTGACCTCATGTGCTTTTTCACCCTCTACTTTCATCTCTTCATCATCAGAGATGAAATTTTGAAGACTTCCTCCAGATTCTTTGTTGTTAAATACAAACCTAGAATCAGCAGCACCAGAAACCCACATATTTGTACTGGAATTACTGTCAGTAGCACCAAATATGAACCCGACATTATTACCATCTGGCTTTGCCACACTTCCACTAGCCTCTTCCCTCTCAAAATTTAAATTTAACCTGAAGTTCCTCTTATCAGCAACAGACTCAAAACCCACAGAACCATCCTCCCCACCCTGAACTTCATTCACCTTTCCCACGTAATGTGAATGTGAACCAAAACCACACACTCCTGATTCTCCACCTTTCAAATCCAATTTTATCTCCACACTATTCTCACTAGCACCCAACACAAAACCTACATTATGAAGCTCACCATTCTCTTTTTTCGAACTTGGTTTTCCCTCATTTTCATTTGATACACTCTGCTTAGCTCCAACCACAAAACCTGCATTAGCAAGCTTCCCAATCTCAGATTCTAAAACAGAATTTTCCTCATTTCCTTTAAACTGTATCTGTTTATCGTCAAACAGAAAACTAATATTATCAGATATCTTAGACTCAACTTTAGAACTCAATTCCTTCACATTTGCATCAATAACTCTCTTTAAAGACTCCGAATTGCTACTACAACCACTTGTAGGAGCACCAAAAACAAAACTCACCCTTGAATAATCATTGCCATTAAACATATATTTCTTAAAAAACCCATTCGAACTACTAGAATAATCATTAGCATCATTCGAAGAATCACCACGCGATTGAAACGGGTTAAAACCCAACCCGAACTCACCTGACACTCCTTTCGGCCTCCCATGCAACGGCCTCCTTGCTTTCACCAACCTCGTTCGCGGCCGACCCGACGAGACCGACCTAGACCGCAACCCAAACAGCGAAGCGATGCCGAATTCATCTGTGTTACCGAAAATGGGGGACTTTATGCTACGTTCATGATCATCAGCAGAATTGACCGCAGAAGAAGGAGCGAAACAAGGGTTCTGGAGAGAGGATGGATTTGAGGTTACTGGAGAACGGAAATCCACTGCCGCCGGAGACATGAGCGTTGATACGACGCTGAAGATCGGATTATTGATAAGCATTGTGATTTGGAAGTTGCTTTTTGTAATGAATCCTAATGCCGACTTGATTATAGATTAAATTTTATTATAATTATTTAAAATTAATTTTATGTAATTAAGTTATTTAATATTATTTTTATTTCAATTTACCGAAATTTTACTAATTCAAATTAAGATGAGTAAAACTAAATTAAAATTAAAAATTGAACTGAATTAATTAATTTAGTTTGATTTAATTTTTTAAATTTTAAATTTTTAAATTTCAATTTAATTTATATGATGAAAATCAAATAAATTGAATAGAGTAAGGAAAATCGAATTCAAACTAAAAATTAAATTGAATTTATCAATTCAATTTGATTCGATTCAGTAATAAATTTTAAAAATTTTAATTTTTAGGTCATAGCTTGATTTGTATGAGAATAATTAAACAAACTAAATAAATCGAATCTTAATATATGCAATAAGTTTTTTTATAATTTTATAAAACTCTCAAGGCATTTATATATTTTACTTTTACAAACTACAAACTTTAAATATACTAAAATCCTCTAGCCGCACTTTCAAATTTTTTTTTTCTATTTTTATGCTTTCTTCTTCTTTTTTTTCTTTTTTTCTACTTTTCTAGCCTACATATAGAAGCTTACGTATACTAAAACTCCTCTAACCCTACATATACTTGCTCGACATAACAAATACTATTCGATGTTATATCACCATCATCTTCTTCTCTTCATCATCGTTGGCTTGTATTTGTATCAAAAAGTTATAAACACACTCTCAAATAAGGAAAAACATAATAAAAAAAAATCATTTACATAGCATGAAATTTGCTCATTAATTCTTTTTTATTCTCTCTTTTTTTTTTTTCAAAAGTCATTCACTAAACACCTTTTATTTTTTCCTCTTTCACATCTGTCAATTACTGTCACCTCTCCATTGTCGGATTGATTATCGAGACTCTCCTCTCCATTACAAGCAATCTTCTTCTCTTAGTTGCAACCATTGGGTCTTGGTCTCTCAAGCAGTATATTGTATTTTTTTTTTTAATTTTAAAATATAATTTTTTAATAAATTTGTGAAATAAGTTGTTAGATTAATTTATTTTGTTTGTTATATAAACATTTTAGGTAATTTTAGATCAATTTTTGTGTTAATTTTATAATTTTTTTTATAATTGAGGATTAATTTATTTTATTCATAAATTATTCTATAGTTATGTTATTAATTGTATTATCAATAATAATTGAGAATTAATTTATTTGCTCAAATTTGTGCTATTTTTTGTTTGTCCAATTTATCTTCTTCTCTTTTTTGGTTATTGATTCATTTTCTAGATTGATTGTGCTATTTTCAAAATCGAAAAAATAAACCAAATTAAACTGAATTTTTTTATTCAATTTGATTCGGTATTATATATATTTCTATTATATTCGATTGATTTTTATAAAAATTTTGGTTTAAATTTTATCTTATTTGTTTTGGTTTGAACTTAATCAACTAAATATTTATCTATAGTCGGAATGCGATAAGCCAAAATTTTTAAATCGATAAAAAAAATCAATTTGGCAAATTTTTGTAAAAAGTTCAAATAAACCCAAATCAACTTTTTAAGTCAATTCATCACTTGAAATTGAATTTTAGGATATATAAAATCCAATTGTTTTTTATCAAAATATTAAAATTAATTTTTTACATATTTTTAATTATTTTTTAATTGTTTGTGCAACATGCCACAATGACATATGAGGTTATTCTCTATAAATATTACCATTTGTTTTGCCCCTAATTTTTTTAAGGGCTCGACTTTCACTCATTTCGAAACAGTAGTTAATTGCCATTATGATATACCTATGATCCTTGATGCCAACTTCACTTCTCCAATGACATCATACCTTATGCGGCAAATGGCCTTAATGAAGTCAAATTTTATAATTCTATTGATGATAAAGGGCTAAAACTTTCGTAAATTTGACACTTATGACAACACCTTATAATCTTAATATAATCTCGTTCCATAGTAATCAAGTAATACCTCATCTTTCAGATTTTCCTATGTAGGGCTACTCTATTCATGTGTAGATTGCACATTCCTACATGCACCTTTTTTATGGCTCTTTTGGCTTTTTCTTCTATTGGACATGTTAGATGGACCCCATTTAACATTGTTTTATACACCGTAGCTTCATAAATAATAAATTGCGATGCCAATATCTTAATGACATCTATATCCTTCTTATTTGCTCCTTTATGGCGCATATTGTCCTCTAAATACTTCTACATATCATAATATCATGGTTGGTTATCCATCAACACTTGAATTGCCTTTCACTAGCATAATAGGGTGGATTTGATTTGAGTGTGAGTAATGGCTTCATTGGCATTTTTATTACCCCATCCCATATAGAAACTAAAGTGGTTGAGGCATCTATCATCATGTTCTCCTATTATGGGATGTGATGAAACATAACCCTTGAAAGTTTTAAGTCAATATCTTCACGTACTCAAGATATGTTCTCAATCATTCTTCTTTTAATTCTCACTCCTCATTGACTTGAGCTACCACCAATAGAGAATCCCTAAGTACTTTTACCATTTTAACCCCATTTGAATAAGTGATTTGAGCATAAATGCACGAGCCTCGTATTTGGCCATATTATTAGCTACCCTAAATCGAGCTTTTTAGTTATTAATAATAGCTTTCCTTCAAGTGAGATAAGGATCACTCAAATCCCTACTCCCTTCTTATTTACTGCTTCATCAAAATACATCCTCCACCTTTGGGCCTCTATTGCCCCTAGGGTTTAGTTAGAAAATTAAGTTCATTCTTGTTCTCCCTCTATGATTAGTTGCTATGCTAAGTACTTGTAATTATCCTTCCCATGATAACCTTCTTTGTCACATACTTTGTCAAACTCAATGAGAAGTATCAAACATTTTGCCAACTTCTTGCTAAGGATGGTGCTTCATACAAGTACTTGATTGGATCCAACTTGAAAGCTACTTCCACTAAATAAGATTGAAAGTAGTGTCACATCTTTTTGGTAGCCCAAACATGGCCAGACATGTCTTTTCAACCTAGTTGTATTTTTCCTCATAAGGGAGAAGTTTCTTGTGAAGATGGTACACTACATGCTCATTTTCTTCACCATCTTTTATGCCAACATTGCTCCAACAAACTTGTCCTCTACTATTAAGTGTAAAATCAATGGCTTTCTTAATTTTGGTGGCCTCGATGTTAATGGATTGGATAAGTATTCTTTGATATTTTCAAAGGTGATATAATCTAGCAATCTAAAGATCCATAACAATAAATGAAGGACCAATGATAAGGTCTAAAACTACAAGGATGAAAGAATCCTTAACTTATTTAATGGACTAGATTTGGAAGAACTAAGGTAGTCAAGATTGTGCTAAAGATCTAAAATTGCAAGAGGAGCAGGTTAACATGATTCAAGCAAGCCTAATCATGAATACAAGAGTCCAACCATGTGATGTGTTTTAACCCGTTTTAATAAAAGGCTATTTAGCCATAATAAGTTTTATGGGCATATTTCATGTTAGTTTGGGTTTAGTTGTGTTGAGTTTTTAATTTAAACATTTATTCTATTTTATCCCATTAAAAGTAGATTTTATTATATTTTAGTTAATTATACATTTGAGAGTTATAAAGGGGATAATGGGGAGTTAATGCATTCAATGCATTAATGTGATAGTTAGGATATTACTTGTAACATAATGAGTTTCAATTAAAATTTATATGTGTAAATATTAGAATAAGATCTTATGTAACATCCTCAACCTAATTCATTTACGTATTAATTATGTTATATTTGCATATATGCATCACATGACATAAGCATGAACATGAATATGATGTTTGTATAATTGCATAGCAAATTATCACTTGTGGCATGCATATCATTATAACTTAAATAGGGGTATCTTAGAACTAATTAAATGTATAAAGATTTAATAGAAATTAATGGAGGGATATAAGTGATGAAGGAATGAAGAAAAAGGACTAAAAGAGAAAATTTCTACTTTTAACCAATAAGAATAAGCCACAAATCTTTTGTCTTATTATGATAAGAATACAAATAGGAATTCTCTACCATTAGGGGCTAGTAAAAGAGGAAAAAGGGGGAAATACAATAAAAGAAGGAGAGCAAATAAAGAAAGAAAGAAGGAAAGAAGAAGAGGAAAGAGAAAAAGGGAGAAAGAGAAATTAGCTAGGAAGAAATCTTGAGGTTTCTAGCTTTGGTGAAAGGTATGTTGTTAGACTAGGATGATTAATCCTAAGTTTAGAACCTCTTTTGATCTTGACAAAGTAGATTGATCATCACTAATATTTCAAATAAGTGTTGATTTTACAGAAATGAATCAATCTTTCAAGAAGAAATAAAAGGAGTTGATAAACTCCAAAGTGACATGTAAATCACTACCGCAATCTAGGATTCGCGACTACGACACATGTTAAGACATGCTAAAATTCAAGCAGGCAAAATCGCGGAGCCATTCTCGACCGCAACCGATGGAAAAGAAGAAGTCATTCTATGACAGATGAATTCGCGGTGAAAGTCACGCCTTAATCGCGACCGCGAATTTCAAAGTAACTCAAGAGGGAAGCAAATCCACAACCACAACTTGATAAGTGTCCCAGAAGACTGTTGGAAGTCAAAATTCTCAGAGGCATCTTGCTGGTAGCGATTGCGAATCCTATGGAAGAAAGATGACTTCTTTGGCAGATGAATTTGTGTCCTCTGTTGTGTCCTGTACAAGAAAACTTGCGACCGCAACTTCTGAAAGTAGGTAAAAGACAACGATTATATTTTCCTTGTGAACTAATAAGAAGCTACCATGTGGACTAGTCGTTAAACACACATGGGGTTTTCCTTGAAAAATTTGGATTTCGCGACCGCGAAAGGCAGTAGTGATCGCGATTTCATCCTGACAAGCATTTAATGCAAAATCTGTCAAACATGTCTCAAAGATTTGATGAACTATGATATGCAACGTCTCTTTGGTGAAGTTTGACTATAAATACTCCACCAAACAACCATGAATAAGGTTGCTAAGGAATTTATGACAAGTGATTAAAGCTCTCAATCTTTGCTACTCATTTTATTCATCTTCTTTTATGAAATTGTGATTGTTAGGTGTGAGCATTAAACACCAAGTAGTGAGGTTTTGTGTTAGCCTGTAAAAACACTTCTAGAAAGGTTTAAGTGTGAGCTTAGTGAAACACTTGAGTGAGGTTTTGTGTTAGCCTAGAAAATACATTATTGTAAGGTTGTGTGTTAGCCCTTAAAACACAAGTTGTATAAGTTGGGTGTGAGCTTGAAAACACCATTGAGATAATGAAATACCTAATTGATTAATGAGGGAGTGGATGTAGGGTCAATTATACCCAAACCAATATAAATTGATTGTCTCTCTTCTACTCTTTCTTCTCCCTCTATCTTTATTCTTGAAATTTTTATTCACCAATTAAACCCCCTTTCTTGGTGCCTAGGGACAACAAGTGGTATCAGAGCAAGGTTTTCATAAATCAAACATTCATTGGGTGAAACAAGATCATGGCACAAGAAGTAAACCACTCACAGCTAAGGCCATATTTTAATGGAACATACTATACTCATTGAAAGTATAGGATGGAGATCTACCTAGACACAGATGTGGTGGACCTTTGGGATGTGGTAATCAAGGAATGGAAGCCTCCTATGAGAGTTGTGGATGACAATGAAAAACTAATCCCAAGGGATGAATGGGTTGAAGCTCACCGAAAATCAAATGGCAGGAACAAGAGAGCAATGGCCATTCTCCTAAGCTCACTTTCAAAAGAAGAGATTTGGGAGAATGCAACATTGTCAAACTGCACATGCCATATGGAAGACCTTAGAGAACTATCATGAAGGCACAACCTTAGTCAAGTCAAGCTGTTTGGAGATGTATGTCACTGAATGGGAACTGTTCATGATGAAGGACAACGAAAGCATCACAAAAATGACAAATCGCCTCTTGTCCATCGTCACCAATATGAAGAAGTTTGGAAGAGCACTCACCAATTATGAGATAAACACCAAAATCCTTAAAACTCTTCCTCTTGACAAATTTGGGGCTAGGGTGTGCAACATTCAAGAGTCCAATCTAGAGATTGGAAATGTCCCAACAGATGTGCTCATTGGCAAGCTCTTGACTCATGAGTTGACCATTCAAAAAGATGAGCAAATGAAGAAGCTAAGGGGCCAAGGTAAAAAACCAGAAAAAAGAACCATGGGTCTCAAAGCTTCAACAAGGGAGAAAGAAATAGACACATCCTCAAGTGAAGAGGATAGTGATAAAGAAGGAGAAGAGCTAGCAATGCTCTCAAGGAGAACTAAGGAATTGATAAGAAGGAGAAAAGAGAGAAGAGTCTTCAAGAAATCAACCCAAAGCCCAAAAGAAAGATCAAATGATGTCACATGCTATGAATGTGGCAAGCAAGGGCAC